>WYDF02009310.1:0-13726 GCA_009867245.2 Adranes taylori
GTGATGATGTTGTACACCAAATTAGACGATCCACGGTCAAAGCGATCTAGTGTAGATCGGCACCATCTCACACGGTCTTGTTTTGAACTGAAGTCAAGTTGTGGGGAATCCACTGAGAACAAAGGTTACGGGCTTTCAGATGTTTGTGTAAAATAGTGTTAAGTGCTTTCAGACCAATCCATAAAGTTGCTTCAATGCTTCTGACAGTCATATGCCGGTCCTCTTTAATCATGTTCTGACTAAGATCAATATTTTTTTCTGCAACCGCCGTTTTTGGCTTAGGAGCCCAAAAACTGTCATTTAGGGAAAGTCGACCGAGTTGAAATTTATTGTACCATCGCTTTACGGTAGCGAAGGAACACGAATTATCATCAAGCACTCGATTAATCTCCTCAAAACATACTTTATGGTTTAAGCCACGCTTGAAATTGTAAAAAATCACAGCCCGATAATGCTCCTTGTTAATTTCCATTACTTATTGGCCAAAGGATTACTTTAAACTCATGTAACTTCTAAACAATCTCGGATATTTGACAACTGTCACTTGTAAACAACTAGTTTGAAATGTCAAACAAAATCTGTTACAAAAATATCACCGTCTACTAGACAGGCTCAGCGGAAAGAGAACAGCCCTCGTATATTCTATAATCGCGCATTTCATTCGTTCAGTTTAATTGTGAAAGAATGGTTAACATATAAAATGTAAGTAGAAATGATCTTACTATGAACTTGATTGAAAGCTCGAGTATTTCTGATTTGATTTTTAAATAAAACAATTGTTACTTTACGATAGATAATTGATTTGATTTTGCTTTGACAAATAAATTCTAATTAACAATTGATCAATTGAATATAAATTTTTTTAAGCGTTAAGATTAGCTATGTTCTCTAGAACTTATTTTAATATCGCCTTTGACTATGCATTTTTACAAGAGTGGAAGTTTCTATTTTTGTTATGATGTAAATAAACTCTTTACTAGTATTTTTATTTCGATTTTTATGAACCCTCGATCCTCATAATTGTTATGTATGTAAAGTTGAAGTATTATGTAGGCCAATGTTTTGTTAATTTAAATTTTTGAGCTGCACTTATTTCATTAAAATCGATTCTTTGACTTCTTCGATTCTTCGATTCATTAAAATCGATCAATTAAAGGCTCCCATAATTTTTGTCTAACTAAAGTGTATAGCTATGTATGCATATTTCATAGCTATACACTAAAGCAAATTACTAAACCAATAACTTAGTAATTCAGTCTACGCCCTAAACCAAACTTTAAATTAGCTCTACCTTTTTATCCCGGAAGAACGTAAATTCATACACTATCTAAAAATATGTAGTTTTTAGGGTAATTCGTCTTAAAATTCGTATCCGGAAACTCTTAAAGTACTTTATAGTCTGGTGTAAAATATTTTAATTGAATATTCGATGTTTCGTGGCTAAACCTCCACGCAGGCATTATTTAATATAGTAAATTATGAAATTAATATTTCTTATTACTTGTATCTCGAAAAAATGTTTACCTCATCCGGGACTCGAACTCGGACCTCTCGATTGCCAGTCGATTGCTCTTACAATTGAGCCAACGGGCACTTATTCGACAACACAAATAATTTTTAATATGTATTTGTGTATAAGTTGCCTACATCTATTAATATAGGCAACTTATATATCAGGATTTGTTTTGACCACCTGATTTAGCCATATTTTCTTCGAGACACAGAAATATGAATTTAATAATTTCTTCTATTAAATAATGCCAGCGTGGAGGTTTAACCACGAAACATCAAATATTATATTAAACATGCGACCGCCAGCAAAGCTGCCAAGAAATTTATAAAAACATCTAGGCGGCTCCATCTACCCGATGACGAATGAATCGATCGACGGTAGCAAAAAGGTGACCAAAACAAATCCTGATATATAAGTTGTCTATCCTAATAGATACGGAAAACAAATACACATTAAAATTATTTGTGGCTTGGAATAAGTGTACGTTAGCTCAATTGGAAGAGCAATCGACAGGCAATCGAGAGGTCCGAGTTCGAGTCCCGAACGGGGTAAATATTTTTTCGAGACACAAGTAATAAGAAATATTAATTTCATATTGTAAAATATTTTGTCCAATTATTTCTTCCAAAATTCCTGTCAATCTAAATAGAAATGTCCAATTTCTGGAAAATATGTTATATACCTTTAAACTCACCTTTTAGAAGTAAAAATTGATAAGGATTAAGCAGAATAAAATTTTTATTCTGGCGGGCTTCGCTCTTTATTATATGTAATATGTTCCTTCACGAAGTAGAGCATTAATATGCATCAGGACATGAAAGCAACTTCCAAAATTTACGTTAGGGTGTGAAGGCCACTGATAATTTCATTAGGACTATTATTAGTTACAGATTCTGCGCGTTGTTATCATTATGATAGACCTATCAGCTGTGAATGAAAAAAGGTGAAAAATCACACTGAAGAACCATAGTTGAGGTAAATCAAAGGTACTAGATCTTGTCAGTGGAATTCACAGTAAAATTCCTGCAAGTTCACATGCTTTCCAGTGATGTGGCTGTATTGTAAAATAAATTCTACTTTGCAATTTTCTTTGTGCTCCTCAGTTAGTTGGGATGAATCATAAATATTGCAAATAGAGCTCTTTGGTATACAAAAAATTTTCTACTGGTTCCTAATGTAATTAAATACTATCCAAGCATTATTGTTGTTGGTACGTATACTAACACTTATGAAAAAAACAAATACGGATTTCAAACATCACACGTACAAAATGATTTTCAACAAAGAACGGCTAATGTACTCCGTACCTAAATAAGTTTATGAAAGATAATATATTCAGTATATCCATTTAGACCACCATATATATATATATATATATATATATATATATATATATTCATACTGTGTGTTCCAATTAATAACACGTACTACGTTTTGTTGTTCACGTTATGCAATTTATCAGATTATTCAGGGCCTTTTGTTAAAATTTTGCGCAGCGCGATGCTGGACCGAATGGTCGATACTATACACGTACGTTTGCCTCTATTTTCACTGTCTTTTCAGCGGATTAATTTGCATTATTTCGGCATTATTTATGCCCATGTCATCACTACTTTATACGCGAGACGGGAATATTTTATTCGTAAATTTATAGCATGTATTTGATAATGAGGATTAATTACTACTTTTGCTAAAAGAAAAAGAGATGAAAAAAAATATAGTGGGATGAAATTTGTTTAATTAATCAAAATTTTAATGAACCGAGATTGACACACGGAGAATTATATAATTAATGCTTCTGTTTTCTTTTGCTTTAGTGTGTAAATTGAATTTTATTAAATTTGTTTATCATGTTTTAGAGTCTTATTCACAGTAATGCAGAATAGCTCCAATAATGTTGTTTGCATGTTTCGAAAAAAAAAACCTGAAATAAAAATTTATTCATTTTATTCCTCTATTAAAATTAAATGTAAACGTCGAATTCAAATTTTGTTTAGGACACTGGGATACTAACAAATAAATATATTTTGTACATGATTTACTTTTTCTAATAACACGAACTCTAAAGACGGTTTCAGACGATGTGCCTATTCGTCATTCGGGCTCATTCGCATAGCGTGTGGGAGGTCAACTTCGACAACATTCGTTGTGTAATGTTCCCGTCGATTGGCGGTTAACTGGCATGATTCAAACGAACGCTGCATTCGACTTGGCATATGCATTTGACAAATGCGTGTAGTTGGCGCGTATTCGCCAAACACACACATCTTCTGGAACCGACAAAACAAGTACATTTGGCATTTCCAATTGTCCTACACAACACTGCGCAAGATATGAGCGTACTACATAAGACATAAAATCAAGACAATCACGATTGAATTGAGACCGGCAGTAACAAGGACTAAAGATCTATAATACCGGGTGCGGCACAATTATAGGTACTATTTTGGTTGCCAATAAAAAAGCAAACCACACAAAGCAAAGAAAAAAGTTTTTTATTTGAAACGTTATGTTCTAAAAATTACATTAATTAAATGACGGCCCTTAACGTCGATGCACTGTTGAAGGTTTTCACAAAAGCGCGCCATTGCGCCAGTGCGAATCATTTCTTGCGGAATTGCGGCGATTTTTTGTCTTATGACTGATTTTAATTCTTCCAAATTTTGTGGCCAATGTCCAAAAACTTTCATTTTGAGGTGTCCCCAAAAAATTTAATGGCAGGCTGACAAATCAGGCGATCGCGGAGGCCAGCCAATCTCACCCCGTAAAGACACAACTTTGTCTTGTCCCAATCTCACCCCGTAATGTCACAACAACAATCTTAGTTCACTGTTACCATTACTCCATTCTCTTCATAAAGTAAGGACTTCTTACGCCAAAATCAGATATGGCACACCAGATGAAAACCTTTGGACTGTGAAGTGGTCGCTAATGAAGTTCCCGCATATTATTTTCTGACCAATATCGGAAATCCTGCTTACTCGCAGTGTCCATATATGGAAATGAACTTCTTCGCTAAATATGAAAACAGTTGCGGGGGTAAAGTTTAGAAGAATATACCAACACAAATTTATACGGGTTTAAAAATCTTTTCCACTTAATTCCTATACCACCATCATTTTATATGAATGCATTCGGAGTTATATGTGTAAAATTCTTCGAACTCTTCGATTGGACATTCTTCGCGTATTCGCAAGCCTACGCGCCGAACACTGGGGAGAGTGATGTTCTGACACTCTGACTGCATTTGAATATTCCAGTGTTCTTGCTGTCCTTAAATACCTAAAACTATATCTGTTCTTATTTTCTTTAATCTCTCTCGCTAAACCATTAATTAAAGGATCCCTGTTTGAAAAAACACAGACGGATTGCAAACGGGCTCCGGCTGTATTAGACGTTGAGTAGTTTAGTGGACGAGCCCAGTTTGAAACAATGTGGGCAGACTGCAAAACGGGCGTTGTGTAGGATCTCCAATGATACCAATGCCATAATTAAATCAAAAACATTGTTGATCAATTTAATTTGAAATGAAAAATGGCATTTCAGTTTTCTAATCCACAGAATTTTGAAGGTTTTGCTTGAGTAATTCCACTAGGTTTCCTGTCCTCATGAAAAAAAGAACTTCCCGAGCTAATGTCATGAACCAAAAACTACATCTGAAGGAAACAAGGGTGATTCTTCTTAAGCTCAATCAATATTTTACCGTCATCGTTTACCGGAAACTTAACATTTTGAAGTAGAAATTCAGCCTCAAACTGATGACTTGACCTCACGTTTTAAAATAGATATTTCCCAAGAACACAAGGATTTTTTCAAACCGTAAACTATCCAAACAGTCAAACTCCTATTTGGGATACTCCAATTTCACGAAATCTTGGGAGTGTACCAATAACATTAACTCCCAGGGAGAGGATGGTTATATCCCATAACCGAGGCAGATCGTCATCATAGACTCTGCAGATGTTTCTTTAGAGAAAGTGACCTTGATGATTACGGAAACTTCATCTCTTTGCGCTAACAAACGCATTTTACTTGTGATAAATCCAGTATTAAATAATTAGAGTAGTAATTCACAGAATTATTTAGTTTTCTTAAAGGCAGCATCGTCAGCTCAATAGTTTTATGTGAGATACCCGATATTACTTTGGAGATAACAAACAATTAAACAAAACATTCATTCTGAAAAAAGCAATTTTTCCGTACAAAGTAGAAAATCCCAGCATCTATTTCTATTAGTCTTGGTACATCATACTAGCACAGGTTATTATAGAAAAACCCCTGTATAAAATAATTAAAGTGGAAGTTGCGATCCAGTTTCGTTCAAAATTGATATGTTGATGCAGTGTTGATCCAAATGACCATTTGAATACTTTTATAGAGTATAAATGTTTTCCCTACGTTGAATTATATGGAGACCTTTTGATGCATTGATGCATATGAGAGACTAACAACTTGAACAGAAACTAACATAATTTGTTAGTCTCTCATATTTGTTATACATTTTTCGAAGACGACTTGCATAATCTAAATAATTAATTAATGTAGTTGTGTCATTAAACGACGATACCCATCCATATGATTAGTTATAATATGCTAGTATGCGGCTCTCGTAGACGAACAAAGAGAAACCAGTGGTGTTAGTAATGATGTGACTCCATAGTACGTTTCATATGTTTTAAATTGTGCACTAAGCTGATTTGAATCCACACTAATATCATAAAAAACTGATTTCTCTGTAATAATTAGGGTAGTACTCATTTCTTGGGATAATCTTGTAAAAACAGATCGTTAAAATCAATCTAATATAGGAATTAATTCAAAATTTACACAAAACACCTTGCATATGTCGACCAACGGACTTTAAACATATATAGAAGATTTATATAATGATAAATCTTAATACCTTATAGCAGAAACGGCCATGCACCCTAATTTGTTGGCTTTTAAAAGAAACAGAAAAAGTACAAGCGTGAACTTGTTATCGCAATCTACAAGCATGATTCTGAAAATTATCTTCAAACATCGGCACCGAAACAGATATTAACAGCTGATCGAAACTTGCAAATTCTGAGTTGACCTCTAATTCGTCTTGTAGGTCTGTAGTTGATATTGTTGCGTCCCAATGGAGAGGTAGAACTTAGGGGATTCTTTCAAATTGTTAAGTAGGTACCTGTAATTTAAACGAACCTATGGTGGCTTAAGGCAAAGGGAAAAAGTTGGTTTAGTAAAATATTATGATTATCGAAATATAATGGGTTGACATGTTGTTAAAATAATGTAGATGGTTAGTATTTAATAAAAATAATTAAATATATAATGATTGCTTAAAACATTTAAGTCAAATTAAAGAAACAATATGATACAATAAAATAATATATATATATATATATATTTTTTATCAGCTCTTGCCCCAAACAATAAATAAGTAATTAAATATAAAATCTTTCTTGGAGTGTCACACTGTATCGTTATGATAACTGACTCGTTATATTTTTAAATTGGAACATTTTAATTAATCGACGTGAATCGCGTACTACCGAACTCTATGACAAATTAATTTTTAATGCCCCGACCAAAATGATTTTTTATAGACATCCCAGAATCTTCATCTAGCTGCAGCCTCCTAATTTAAAATCATACGATGATATATATGTTCTTACTAATACCGGAAGCTGTTGCAGTTTTTGTTGAACATGTGTGCCTAGAATTCTCAGAACTTCTATAAACGATATAAATATAATATAATTTGAACGCGTCTTAAATTTACTACAATTTATGAACTTTAGGGAACCTGCTTCTAGCAAATCACATTTAATTCAATCCATTTTTCCGTACGCGACATAATATAACACTAATTTCTATAGTCAAAAGTAGTAAAAGTTTTCTATGTAGTAAAAGTTTTCTTAGGTATTGTACATAGGACTATAGATTTTTTAGTTAGAAGTTCTACTTCTCAGGGACGAAAGTGCACATACGAGGGCGGAGAGGGCGATACTCACTTATTGGGGTTCTAATGAAAAGATTTTTAAAAAATTAAATACATAATCTAAGGGAAAAGCGATTTATTAGACACGTACAAAATAAATATAGCACGCGCCTCACGTCTTTTACGGTATAAAACTTCTCTGCCGAGTGAAAAAAAATGGTGGTCAAGAGAAAACCAAGATAGTTTCTCGTGTAAATCAGTTTTTGCGTCCATGTATGAGAAGGAGATCATTGAAAAAATAGTTTGAGTAATGGACGTTCAATAAGTAAGAGTGGGACACTATCACTTTTAAATACGCAAGGTTCACCCGTCAGGTGTCGTCACGATTGATAATAATATATAAGCAAAACAATTATACGGGAACGCTGAGTTATTGTTTAAAGTTTCTTAAGATTCGAGTATTATTTAAATATTTTTGTTAAAGGAACTAAACACCTCAAGTACTATTAGTTTTTATTCTTAGTAAATAATTGATTTCTTTGTACATAATTCCTCATTTCAAAATAAGCTAACAAACTATTAACTTTTGTATAGATGTTGATCACGTGTTTTTATATATACTTGTTATTTAATAATAAAATGTATGGATGGCGGATTAATATTTACGAAAATTTAACCAACCAGAAAAGTTATATCATTCAGCTTTCTAAAATCACAAACTAGCCTATAGCGGACCTTTTACAATCGGATTTTCATTTCATTTGCCTAATTTATTAGAAATTTTGCATAGCATAGTCAATTCTATATATCTCAGATTCATGAAACGTTTATCATCAAATTAAGTTAGATCCCACCACTGCCACCAAAAATTCTCTGTTGTAACCCGAAGATTAGAACATGTTCTTAAGACATTTGCAAGTCAAAGTAATGGAAAAGTTAAAGTTGTCTATTGGTACAGTAAAAATGATTTTCATAACATTAAAATTGATTGTAATCATCAACAATACTTAATGGCGTCAAAGTTCGCCTACTCTCATAGCTTAACAAACAAAACCAACTATCTTGTATATGCTGAATTTTCAGAAATTAGAAACTACGTTCAATAGTATATGTAAAGTATGATATATAAAACTAACGTTATTCTAATGTCTTAAAATATTAATTAGTGACGTTAACCAGATTATAATAGTACAAACAGATCCTATAATAGAAACAAATTTTAAGTATCAATTTAATGACAGAAGGAAGCAATTCCCATTTAATTTCTGGTGAAATTTTTGATTGGAAACACTCAGATATTAGACAGCAAGTGCAGCGAATAATATCGGCAGAAAATATTTAAGCTTCTGCAAAAAGAAAACACCTAGAATTTTTGTTTCCATTGTACAGTAGAGCGTACTCTTCAATTGAATAGCTTGAATCAGATGAAGAAATTTCTTATTCTAAACACTCATACACTAGACTGCAAGAGCACAGATAGTCCGCAAATAACACAAACTGTATGAGGAAATGGGCACAATCTGAACTAATAAGTGTTTCTTAAAAGTGAAACATAAATTAAGCTCGATTAAGTTTGATAGAAAAATAGGGGAAGCCTTGATGAGAATGTTAGAATATAGGGGTCATAGAAGGGTGATATGGTGAAGGGTCATAATTATTATAATTATATATAGGTCATAATTATATATAGGGAAGTTTATATGCGTTTTGTTATATAATATATAGAAACAGTTAAAAACCATTTAGGTATTATATAGACACGTACGTAAAAATAATGGGTTGAATTAAATGTAATTTGCTACAAGCAGGTTACTTTTAGATTCACAAATTATATATAAACTAAATACATTCAAATTATATTATATTCAAATTATTCGTAGAAGTTCTGAAAATTCGAAGCACATGTGTTCAACAAAAACTGTGCATCCGGTTCGTCATCGAATGATTTTTAGCAGTACTAGCGAAGAGTCTAAGAGAAGGCGCAAATTGAGATGCGTTTAGAGCATGTGTGGTGCCACAGCACAACGCGCTTTTATGTAACTATGGAAACGAATAGAACCGCGCAAATTGACAAGTGGACGCGAGGTGGCGTGACTCGCGTCAGCTACTACACGCGTGACGTTGTAGATAAGCGACAGTTTCTTGTGCCGGTCGTATCAACAAGTGTAGGAGAAATTTCTCATAATATTATTTTCTTGTTTTTGTCATCCACCTTTTTAGTTTGTTTCTTTTTACTGTTTTTCAAATACCTACCTTTGCCAGAAAGGTTAATTGAGGCGGTGTGGGGCACAAAGAGCTTATTTGACACAAATGATACGAAGTATATTTATTAATTATTAATGAATCTACTTGAAGAGGTAAATTAATGACAATTAATGACCGTAAAACATTTTTCATTAAGCAAAATTTAGAATTTTGAATTTAAAGAAAAAAAGGCGCTATATTGTCAATATTGTCCAATGATAACTGACTGGTGTTGCCACGGAACTGTTCCCCAATCGTTAAAATAGAATCACTCTGAAAGCTCATCAACCTGCTCCCTTGCATAGGAAGTAACTGAGTTTCTGGAAACCTCTCGATATCGTTTGCATTTTCTGGTACGACTGTTGAGGATCGCAAATAATTATGCAAAATGCAAGTTTGCTTTTACAACATCCCTCACCGTTTCTACTTTACTTTCAAACGGCTGCCTGATACACGAAACAGTGAAGATAGTACACCGCAGACACAGCGAGACACCAGAGACAACGATGAAGAATCTAGTAGTGTACAAAAATTTGCAGCATCTCATACCTCTAGTTCTATTCAAGTGGCATACAGTAAAGAGCCAAAAAAAAAATAAGGAAAGAGGTCTACGTCAGTGGGTAAATACATCGTTCAATGCAATCGCGTGAGGATAGAACACGAGAAGGGGCGGAATGAAGAAGAACAGTCCAATCAAAAGGTGATGACCCTCTTTATAATGTTTTTATACACATGTACCAGCTTACTAAAGCCATGCCTCCCAGTTAACCGCATAGAGTTAGAGAAACTTTTTCAGGTTGTGTTACAAGCAGAGGAAGATATTATGAACATGAGCAGCCTACCGTCTTCGACTTTGTCATCATCCTCGTCGTATTATACACAACATACATCTCCGCAAACTCGATCAAATTTACAACAATTTGGAACAGTCTATAGAGCTGAATATGATATTAACAATCTGACTGATTATGTTACAAATTTTCAGACATCAACGCCATAATTAATTCTATATGTAGTAGCGTTGAGCAAATGTGTGGAAATTAGAGAGTGATTTTTTCGCCGATGTTTCAATAATTAATTATCGTAATCTTCACGACTTAAAATGTGTGTCTTCTGCGTTGTGTATCGTTCATGCATATTTAAATAAACATGGAAAATATGTGCCAATAAATAATGCAACATTTGCTTAATCCTTAAATAATACAAAATTGTGTTACTTACCTCAATAAAACTGCAAGTTTTTCCTCGGTTGGGATCGCTTTTTGGGTATTACAACCATTTGAGACAATGGCTTGTTCGATTATCCCATCCACTTCAGCAAATTGGCTTCGATTCATTCGAACGTAATTGGTAAAATCAGCATCACTCATCTTAATGGTAGTTCTAAATTGTCTACATTTTTTCCCTCTCCCACAGAATAAACTTATTGGATGATTTAAATTTTTTAGTCGCTAGATAATAAAATAAAATTTCGTTTTCAGCATCACTATCTGATTTTGATTCGGAACTGAAGTTTAATAATAACAATTTTTTTCTCCGTGAGTCAGGCATTGGATGCGAGTGGTACGCTTGTTACATCGAAACTGCGTCTCAATATGCGGATCACTACGCTAGGCGAGTGAGACGTACGTGTCATGTTGCTCGTTTCATGTCAGCTCACACGCTCTATACGCGTCTCAATTTGCGCCTTGGCTAAAAAAGATCATTTTACGCACTGGCTGGGAGCATTATAAAGTAGTTTATCATAAAGTCGAGAAGTGTCCGATTCAAAATGTCGCATCCCGTTTTCAATTGATAGCGACGAGGGTAAGTACTCAAAGGATCAAGTACCTGAAACATTATTTAATCTCAATAAGGGTTAAATTAATGAGAACATTTTAAATTAATAAAATATAACGATTAACAAAATATAAGATTTAGGTATATTTACAAAAAAATATAGATCGGTAGTTATTGAGAAAACAATTAAAGATATAATGATTATTTAAAAAATGTAAATAAAACTAATGGAACTACTTGAATCGCGTACTACCCAACTCCGTGACAAACTAATTTTTAATGCGACTAGCCAACGTCTAAAATGTTCTTTTATAGACATCCCATCGCTAGGTGGAGCCTTCTAATTCAACTGCATAAAATCATACAATGACGAACCGTATGCATGTGCAGTACTTGTTGAACACGTGTGCTTAGAATTCTCAGAACTTCAACGAACTATTTAAATATAATATAATTTGAATGCATTCTAAATTTATTAAAATATTGAACCTAAGGGTTACCTGCTTCTAGCAATCACATTTAATTCAAGCCATTATTTTTCCCTACGTGGCAATACGGGAGTGTTCTTTTCAACCTATGTTCTATTGAATATTTCAGTGTCGGGGAAAGTATATTAAAAGCAAGACGATGGTGTACAAAACATCGAACATGCAATGAAAGTTTTATAAGTTGTATCCTGTACGAATGTGAAGCTCGTGTGATTTGGAAAGTTTTATGTATTGCACAGCAGGCTTATAAAGTAGAACAGTAGGTCTGTTCTTTTTATATACATCTAATTACATTTACATTTTACTTTTACAGTTACATTTACAGATTACATTTACAGATTACATTTTACTTAATGTAATCACGAGCACGGAATGTAATTGTCGAAGCTCAAATTCTTCAAATTTGCAGGTTTTTTCTTATATATATATATATATATATATATATATATAAATATATAGAGGAATCTGTTGAAAACTGGATGCACGAGCGCCAAAAAGCACATCAAAAATTCCTATAGCGCTTTTGTTTTTAATGTATATGCATATATAGATATGTGTGTGTATATTTCGTATTATTAGTATTATTTTGAAATGCGTGTAGGTGACAAGGAAGCGCCTTAAAAAAATCGCGCTTTTATGGTAGCGCAACGGACATTTTCGTTTTTCATTACAATTCATAAAGCTTTCCATTGCAAGCTTCTGGTTCTGTGCACCATCGTGTTGTTTTTAATACAATTTCCCATACACTGAACAATGTTGTAGAACATTGCTTCAAAAGGACACTCCAATATAATAATTGAATGATTTTCTATCTATTTTGCAATTTTTATTATACGAGTTACAAGAACAGCATAGTAATAAACTGCTTGTGCTCTTGCAGTGTAAAGCATTTTTCAAAAAATTTACATAATTTTTCAAAAATTAAATCCGTCGAACGGTTTGAAAAAAAAATATTAAAAAGTGATATAGGCTAATCCCGACTAATCCATAGGCATTACTCAACTAGTAAAAATAAAAAAAAAATATCCAAAAAATTATAACTTTACTGTAATTGTTTCATTTTGCAAGCGTATCAAAGAAAAACATGTTGAAAACGTTCAATACTATGTTGCTAACCAATCACGTTTTCGCGTGATTTTTGATAAGTGCGGTAGTAAATTTTATTTTTAAACGTGCTCGGCCAAAGATTTACATAATTCTTCAAAGTCGTTCGTAATAAATCTTGGACACAAAACCTGAAATCGGAATAAATCTAGAAATCGTATATACTTTTCATGCATGCGTTAGCCGCTATTGTTTAAGCCTAATATTTTATGCCTTATCGCTTTCAACCCATTCCGGATTATGTGTTTCTTTTCTATTTCAGTTCATTATTATTTACGAGCGCACTATATGTCGACCTAAATTTTTGGTTAGTTAATTGGATTTACCTTCTGGGGAGTAGGGAAAAGTATCATACACTATTTTGCAAAAAACAATTCCTGTATTTAACTTATTCTAAAGAAACAGTTGACTTCTCTTGCAAAACTTGTAATATTTACGCAGATTATGAAGAAGTAAGATTGATACAGAAATTATCTTTACAAAACAGGATCGAGGTTATGCTTATTTTATTCTGTGTATTTGTAACATGCTCATAGGAAGAGATTTCAGCGTTGCGTCAGAATTCTCTGATCTTAATTATTGTAAATTATGGCTTAGCCGGATATGGAACAAATGACCATCTCCAGGTGATAAAATCACTAATAGAAAAAAGCATAGAATACAACAAGCCCT
>WYDF02009321.1:0-13724 GCA_009867245.2 Adranes taylori
CCCATTAAAGTGAACGAAGTAATTTTTGATCCCTGTTACTCCCGAGTGGACAGAGAGAGAAAATTCCTTGACTAAATAAAGAACAGAAACATAGGAGTGATCTGCATCACTTAGCTGCTACAGGGTATACATGCCGTTTTGCGACCCAGAACAGATTTTACAATAAATAAGATTTTACCGAAGTTCGCTGAGCACTAGCCGACCATCCATCAAAGACGACAGAGAGCTTCCGGTAACATAGTATTTTGCACTTTGTAATTTGGGTCAGCCCCTTGGTGGCAGAGCCCCAGCAAAGCGCCAATTTCCGAAATAAAGAAAGCTGTAACACAAAAATAGACAAAAATAGACAAAAGACACACAGGAAACTACAGGAATCGACAGGTTCAGACAAGTTTACACATACACACACAGAATGTCTGACGAACACACAGTACCGCTGGAGGAATTCAACAGACTTCTACAAAAGTATCGCGAATTTTATTACGGCCCTAAGACCTACCTCTATGACGACTGAATGCCGCATGCCGTCCAACGCATAAAAAACTTAGTAATATAATCTAAATGCATTTGCCCGGGGTAGAGATGCTGTATAAATGGGACAACTTTCCTTTCCGTTCCGCAAGGAACGGGTATATTATGTAGACTTAATTTGAAATACTTTGCTCACGCAATCTAGGCTAGGAATTCGTGTCATCTTTTATTTAGCATTTAAGCATTTATTTACTAATTTAAGCATTTATTAATATTCAAACATTTTATTCATTAAGTTTAGAAACATTAAGATATTCATCAACTTTGAGCCGCCGTGTTGTTACATTTGTATGGCCTTGGAATAATTCAATTTTCTGGCGCCAACGCCGACTACGCGTCACAGTATAGCAGGGCTAAGCCCCGCCCACAACACGACATAACATGATGCTTCCGCAATTTACGGCCCTCATATATCTTAACTCATATATCTTATGAGTTAAGATATATCTTAACTTAATATATCTTAACTCAGATATCTTAACTTAATCCCTCATATATCTTAACTTAAAGGGCACGAAATTCCCCATCCGATGGTCCCAGCCCGAATTCCGGGAGGTGGTGATCTGCGGCGTAATCGTGCGCTGAAGATGCGGTAGCCCCGCAGATCTACGAATTCCACCATGCTATCCCGAATTCCAGGTGAACCATCAACGCCAGCACTCTGGACTTAAGACGAACTGATAGGGAATGAGTGTCGCTAGCATTTGAAACAAACGACACTCTCCGGAAACGAAGGGTAGACCCGTAAATTCGGAAACAGTGGGCGCTATACCATGTGTGCGTAGTCACCCCCGCTAAAACCCAGATATCTCAGGTCATAATTAACGCACGGGGCTCAAACACACTTTAGGATGTAAAGCTCAATACATTTTAGTTAATTAAGAACTATTATATAAGAATATTAATTAGAACGGAAGTTAGGGCGGCCAAACTGCGGCACGACCCAGTTACTTTAAGATTCTAGCGTTATGCATCCATAGACGAGCATAACGCATATAAAATAAATTGTGTAGATTAATAAGACGCATTCAATTCAGTAATTAGTTTTTTCCTAAGTTTAGTAGTTTGGACATAAACTTAAAAAGAGTGCTAAAATAAGCACAGAATCTCGGCAATACGCAAAAAAGGGAAAGTTCTTCGTACGTACGAAGATCGTCACAGCGGGTGGGTGTGACTACAGATTCTCTCCGCGAGAACGTGTGAAGACACCAACGCACCAATCCTGACACATCAACTTCCTCTTAATTTTTGTCAACGGATATAAATATCGGCGCATTTTTTTCACATGATGACTTCAAGATTTCGACTTTCAACATCACCATGAAGATACCATAGCAACAGAATATTATGAAGACTGAAGATCAAGATATACATATAGATTATGTATATATACAAGAGTTATTGCGTTGTTAGACTAGTTCGGACTTTACCGTGCACATCCTGAAATTTACAATTGAGATTTGTTTCAGGGTACGCTGGTTAGTCAATAACAGGTTAAGAAGCAATCTTGGCTCGCATATCCTGAAATTTATTTTGGGGTGCGCGGCCTACTAGAGCTCCCGCGGTCTCGTGCCAATCCTGAATTCATTTTGGGGTACGCTGAGCCGTGGCATGTAGAATAGGGTTAGCTTCGAATGATAGGGCGTAATGCATAGCATCAACATGCATTCCATCTTACTCACTCACTGAGAACTTCGTGCTTTCGCACATCATATTTGCGTCCAGCAAATTCCGCATCATTCTAAGCACACCGTCTAATTACTTTCTGAATACATCCTATATTCAAGAGGATGGCTAATTCAGTCCGGCTAAGTCAATCGGGTCCCCGAACTCTGCCACATGATTTTCCGACCAGCAGACAACTATTCGCTTAGTCCCACTAAGTGCACCTTCGTAAAGATCCACATTTTTACCGCCGCACGAAGAATGCAGAGATTCGCTCATCAGCACTAAACTCTGCCGCCTACACATCGCCGCCGAGTGTCATATCAAAACTACGTAAATAATCTGCGGATTATCATTATCGCCTACGCCGAAAGAAATGTATTATTTCCTAAAAATAATCAGTCAACAATATTAATTTATTTTAAAAATTCCAGTCGAACAATTTTTAAATAAAACTTTCTATTTAAGAAATTCCTTTCGCTTAATTCATAAAACATAACGGGATTTCTTTTTAATAATACGATATTTAGCACGAAAATCGTTTAGGTAGTTTTTTTTTTGTAGTAATGTTTACAATAGGTAGACAAGCCAAACGGGCGTTTGGCATTTTTAAGAAATCATATAACTTTATTGTCGTTCATTTAGATGAGAGAGCGCTTACAGTGTGTCGTGTTAAGATTGTCTTACAGTATCATTTAAGTTATATATCATAGTTTCGTGTATCGTACAGGCGTAGAGAGCGCCTACAGTATGTCGCATTAAGATTGTCTTAAATTATCATTTAAGTTATATATCATAGTTTCGTGTATCGTACATTTGTACAGACGTAAAGAGCGCCTACAGTATGTCGCAGTAAGATTGTCTTAAATTATCATTTAAGTTATATATCATATTTTTCGTTGTATCGTACGTTCGTACATGCGTCCCGACGCATATCATTCAATTCGCACACCCGCTGCGAATCGTACGGATCGCTGTCCGGCGCATCCGCCACTTAGATTATAGTCGTGTATTTCCGAATACACCAAGCAATCTGGTGCTTGATTTTAAATGTCAAATCTCATATGAAGTATTTTAGCATCTAAGTCATATTCTATAAGTCGTTATAGTTTCAATTTTAAACGATCTCTATTATTTTCACTTTGTGTTACAAACGTAAATGTATACCTCGTTTCGTATTTCATTAATAAAAGTCTGACACCTAATTACTCTTTATTTTCGCACGCCTTTGCCCATTAAAGTGAACGAAGTAATTTTTGATCCCTGTTACTCCCGAGTGGACAGAGAGAGAAAATTCCTTGACTAAATCAAGAACAGAAACATAGGAGTGATCTGCATCACTTAGCTGCCACAGGGTATACATGCCGTTTTGCGATCCAGCGCAGGGTCAGTCTAACCTCGCGATTCCTGCAAAGCTAACTCATGCACGTTCGCTCTGAACATAATACAAAGTGCTCAAAGATCTAGAGATAACGATAAAATAAACAAAAGATAAAACGTAAAAGAGCCATGGATCAAGATGCAAAAAGACTGGCATAAAAAAAATACAAAAAAAAGAGATAAAAAAAGGCAAGTCAATTTTTTTTAAGAATAACAAGCGTACCAGAGACAGAGCTCATCCGATCGCCCTCATCTCTACAACGTTTGCTCATTCCATTCGTTCAACGACGAGAGGAAGTCGAAGACAATAAATAAGATTTTACCGAAGTTCACTGAGCACTAGCCGATCATCCACCAACAACAGTAGAGAGCTTCCGGTAACAGTGGTACCAAAAACGACCCTATATTTATATGATTGCAGCCTCGTAGAATTAAGGTAACGGTCCGTGTAAAGTTTTTCTGGAATATTTCCTGAACTGTTTATTTCCCAGCATTGGTGTTTGGATAAAACTTGTAAATAATTTGAATACGCTTCGTTTGGTATCTGGTTCATGGAAATTCGTTCGCGAGTTATTCGCGTGGCGTCCTTTTCCGTGGTCTGGAGAAAAATGATGCCCCGTTAATAACTTTTCTCCGGGTAAGCATTTTGGTAATCTGTTCTACAGTCTTACGCAGAATGAATTGCTTTACCATCCTCAGGTTATAGTGCTAAGTGGTTTCGTAGCTTAGTCACAAAGTTTTAACTAGAGCAGTTTGGTGGCGATTTCAACTTTTCTTAGGCGTACCGGGACTTTAGAAATCGGCGGCAGCTCTCCATGAGTAGGTCTTATTTATGTTATTGTTGATTATGGTAGATCCATCCGTCCTCTGTAAACAGTGATTTTTCGATTAAAAAGTGTACGCGGGAACACTTTTAATTCTTGTTTGATAGTTGAAGTGCATGGTTTTTCGCTGGTGTAACTCCGCCCCTTTTGACTGAGTTCAGTCTTCAATGCTAAATAACTTTTGAAAGGATGATCGTATCTTGATGCAGTTTGAAGTAATATATTGGAAATGCAATTTGGGTTCCTTTGATGTGCATAAGTACTGGTGACTTTGACGGATTCCTGGTAGCTTCGCCTTGAAGTGGAAAAATAAACATACAGCGATTTTGCGATGTATTTTCTTTGGATCTGCTTACAGCGAAAGCTTGATTAAAACGTTGACTTGTTTGCTGTTTATTTCTGTATAAGCAGCAATGTACGGATTGATGAGATGTAGAACGGTTTACTAGTTATACGCGGATAACTGAAGCGCGGAGCGCCCCGGAAACGTGAGTGCCGATAGTAGGCCACGCCCCTGTTTATTTTGCGTGTGATGAATGTAGCACGTTCGTCCTGGATCGGAATATGCTTGACTCCGACCGTTGATTCATCGCGGTGTTCATGACTCTAAGCTACTCCTTTAGTGACGTAGGTCGCGGTTTCACATATCGCGCTTGTATTCGCGATTCATCGCGGTTTATCGCGGATTTCAGATATCGCGCATGTATTCGCGGTTCCACTCTTAGTTTTGTTACACTATACGCTTTGTTTAAGAATCAGTTCGTAACTTACAGAATAATCATATATAAACTAATTTACACAAATATATGACGTTTAGAGTTTTTGTTTTGTTGTTTTGAAGTACACACGTGTGATTCAAGAAGTGTAAAAGAACCAAAAGAAATGGAAAACAAATAATTGGTTGGACTTGAAATTTGATGAAGACACTGGTGCATAGCTCCTTGGCAAAAGTTGTATTATTATTGAAAACAAACTTATTAAACTCGACAATAAGAGATATCAGAAAATAAATGCTTTACTCGATTTGCTCTTTGAGTATATTCCATGGAATTACACAAAACAAGATGTAGAGCTGTACTTAGATATTTTCGAAAGCATTATATCGCAGCTTTGATGCACGTAAGCAAATACAGGGAAATCGTTCTGTTAAATATATAACTATTCTTATACCACTTTTGGATAAGTATTAATCGCTGGTAAGAAATTATTATATTGGAAATAAATATGACATAAACGGTGATGTAGCTACTAATAATGCTGTAAGCAACGAAAACATTAACAACAACTCGAATGATTCTGAATATGATACTGATGTTGTTGATAACAATGATGCAAAAGCGACAAAGAAGGAGAATCATCAAACTCTGTAACAATCACGTATTATTAATTGGAATGATGTTAATGAATTAGTTGATCGTCTAGTATAACTTCATGCAGTTCGAGATACTGGTAATATGAATGTTTCCAATAAAATTAGTGCAATTGAAAAGGTACTGAGAAATGGTGGATATATAGCTTAGTTTATTAATAAGGTATTGTTAATAAAGTTTTCAAATTCATATTTTTTAATCATTTAATTTGTGTTTAATTTGTTTTAGTATATTGTGGAATTTGTTTTTGTCTATTATATGAGCTGTTTCCCATCAGGTCAGACCTGATTCCTACCATCTGCTACCTGGTCCTTAGCTGTTCCTTACCTGATCCTTTCCTGGTTCTTACCTGGTCCTTAGCTAATCCTTACCTGGTTCTGACCTGATCCTGAGCTGGTCTTTACCTAATCCTTACCTAATCCTTATCTGGTCCTTAGCAGTCAAGATGAACGATAAACTAATGTTTGTACTTGCGGTAACTTGTCGGACTTGCGGTAAAGAAATCACAAATAATAATTGTACTCATAACGACGACGAGAATGTGTTATTTTCTACGTTATACGTTATGATAAGGAGAATGGCGTAGATGGACTATTTACTGAAATGATGTATAAATGTATTAAAGTAAAACCACAAGCATTTGGTTGGCCAGGTAGTTGTACAGACGATTTCACGCCAACAGTACATTGAAGATTTTAAGAATGCAGCGAATGTTCAATTGGAATTTAGTGAAATTGTAAATAATTCTGGTCTGAGGTCTTTAGCTAAACTTATTTCCAATTCTTTCTGGGGCAAACTTGGGCAGAGAGAAAATCAGCTCTGTCAGTCCTGTATTAAAAGTCAATAATATTATTCCTATTAATGATACAACACTAGTAGCCAACTATGAATTTACACAGGAATCTTTTGAAGTCCTTTCTACTGTTAATGTCTGTATTGCTTCGTATGTCACTACTCAGACTCGTCTTAAACTCTATTCGTATCTGAAGCAGCTTGGAGAATTGTATGATATAATACAGATACGAGTATTGTACTATGATACAGATTCGGTGATATATGTAAATTGAGAGGATGAATACGAGGTATGACGGATGAACTTGAAACGTACGGTCCTGGCAATTACGTTACTGATTTTTTTAGTGGCGGGCCCAAGACCTATGGTTATAAAGCGGTCTGTCCAGAAAATAATAAAGAATAGGTAACGTGTAAAGTCAAAGGAATACGATAAAATTATTCAAGTTCTAAAAAAGTCAATTTTTCTACAATCAGAGACAAGATTTTAAATGATAATGAAGACGATGAGGAGCCAATTGTACTGACAATATAGCGAATACGAAGAATAGAGGATCAACAAGTTATTACCATAGACGAATAAAAAATATATAGACTTAATTCAACGAAATGAAAATTTATAGATAATTTTGATTCCATACCTTATGGATTTAAAAGAGCTAAATTACACTGAGTACTATTACATGTTATTAGATTTAAGACTATTAGACGTAAGAAGTATTGTAAATTAGTGTTAATATACATAAGGTTCTACGCTACAGGCCCTTGACGTCTACTAACAACTTTACTCTATCTTATCTATGTTTATTTAACTCTATATATCCCATTTACGCAAGCGTCTATGCTGCAGACCCTTGTCGTTTACTTGTCGTTAGCTAGTCACATTCTCTAGTACTTTATTCTATTTCCTATATATTTACTATCTATCTATGACCCCTCTTAGCGTAGGGGGTCGCATACTCCAGTACTTAGAGCTATATGACTTGTCTATACCTATGTTTTTCTTATATATTTATACGTTATTTATCATTTAATTAATCTGTGCAACAGACGCTTGCCGTCTACTGGTGCATTTACCCTATATTATCTGTTTATACCTGTTTTTCTTATATATTTTCCATTTATTAAAGCAGCTATTTTATAGCTGCTTCTCGTCTATTATCTGCCCAAGCTCCCCTAGGAATGAACGTACCTTGCTCTATACATAATTCATATCTATATCTGACTTCTAATATGGTGTTAGCTTAAGGCCATCTGTGCTACAGATCCCCTTGCACCACACATATTTCCTGTCTATATTTAGCTCTTAGTGTGTTGTTAGCTTAAGGCCACCTGTGCTATAGATCCCCTTGCTTAACACATATTTCCTATCTATATTTGGCTTCTAATATGGTGTTAGCTTAAGGTCCCGTGGAATTCACGGGGGTCCCGTAGCTTTCTCCATCTCTCTCTCTCTCTCTCTCTCTAAAACATTATATATCTCTACCTCGCTTTGCTTACCATCTGCTGAAGGTGGGCTGTAAAACAGTCCCCTTGCTCCATACATACTTTCTATATATATATATATGTATTTGTCTTCTAATGTAGTGTTACTTTAAGGGGGTAACGAAACGTTACCCCTTACTTCATACATATTTTCTATCCATATTTGGCTTCTAATGTGGTGTTAGCTTAAGGTCCCCTGAAATTTACGGTACCTTGCTCCATCTTTCTCTAAAACACATTGCATATCTATTTCTAGCTTTGCTTAGGATCTGCTGAAGGTGGCCTGTTTTACAGCCCAGCTTGCTTTATACATACTTTCTATATCTAGCAGTTAAAAAATAAAACACTTTGGCACAGTTAAAAGTCTTCAATAACTTATCACAATCATTATCAAAAATTATTATAGCTCGATATCTATTTCATCATCGTTATTTAATGTTGCCGTAGATGTAACTTGTTGATTGACGATGATGTATCACTTGATCCGAAACGTTGTTGATATTGACATTTGAACTGAAGATGTAGTATGAATTGAATCGAAACTTCGTCATTGAAAATTTCGTATATATATATATATATATATATATGTATATATATATATATATATATAGAAACCTTAAGCTTAGATCTTGACTTCACTAAAATCATTTCAATACTATATGGTATGAATTACTATTAATTGAATCTATTTCCCTACCAATTGAATCTGTTTTGTTTATTATTTGAGCTGTTTTCTAACACCTGGATGCAGTATCTCTATGAGTTGAAATCTATTTGAATTATTATATGAGCTATCTAATATTAATTGAATCTATTTACCATTATTATACTCAGTTCTTACAATTAAAATTGAATTAAAAATTGACAATTAGTTGTATGCAAACGTTTTTATAAATTTGACCTGAAAATTTGGTATGAATTGAATCAAAACATGGGTATTTATTAAGTCAAATGTATGTCTAAATTAAATAAATAATGACTACATCTGAATTATTTGGATTTATTTGAATCGGAAGTATTCTTAGTTAGAATTTTGAAAAAGATACAACTGGCCTGATGCTGCCAATACATCAAAACATTGATAGAATTTGACTGAATTAAGAATCCACAGAAATTTGCGTTTATTTTTTTTAATTGACCAGCACCAAATTTAAAAAATACGTCTTTTCGCGTGTTAATTACTTCTATATTCTTAACTGACACTAGTTAATTTATTGTTTTAATCTGTTTTCTTATTATCCATTTTATATCTAATATGTGTTCCTCTTAGCTTATCTTTATATACTTATTGTCAATTGTGTTAGTTATTTTTCATTATTGCTTTACTCTATTCAATTTATTGTTTTTATCTATTATATATTCCTATTTACTTCTTTGATTCCATATATGTTTAAAATTACTCGTATTTGTTTGTACACCTCTTTAGTTCCATATAGCCACAAAAAATGCGTTCAGTACACTATGCGCGCACAGCAGACATGATTATTTTTTATTCTAATACGTACCTATATCTACCTCTTGGTAAACGACTTAGTTACGTCGACAGAAACAAATATTTGGTGAGGAGTCATCTAGCATTGAATGTTTGAAGTAATTCGATAAAAGTAGACAACCAATATTACAGAGATCTACATTACTAACATGTATTTCAAGTTTCGCGCGAAATCTAGATAAATTCGAGTCGAGACTTCCCGAAAAGAGGCCCAAAAAGACCTGAAGACCACACGATCTCCCGATCGTGTGGTCTTGAAGGAGCTCAAAGGACCCCAAAAAGACCGCAGAAGGGCCCCAAAAGGACTCCAATTGGTCCACAAAAGGGTCTCAAATTTTCCCCAAGAGGGTCCCAAAAGGTCCCAGAAGGGCAAGAGACGGGCCACAAAAGGACCCCAACAGAGCCTCAAGGACCCCTCAATGTCGTCACCGGCGCTATATTAGATTTTCGTTTAGAACGAGTTCATATAGTGAGTCCAGAGAGTCCAGAATCGGCAGTCTGCAACTACTCTGGCAAAATATACCTCTTTTTAAGTATAATGCTTGGAACTTAATGGTTATTCAATTGGCTAATAGTTACAACGGTAAAAATATACTATTTTCATACCCATTTTGTCTATTGACATATTAAATCAAGATCACGCACACACTCACTGTGTTGAGTGGTTACTGTGGACGCTTTGGTTACTATACGGCTCAAGTGACCCGCTCACTGTGCGTATGTTCGGCCGATGTTTGGCTGTCTGGCTCAGCCTATGTCTTACCTACTGAATTCTATGAGAACATATTCCCCCTTTTCGGTTTTCTCTCTACTGGCTCAAAGCTGAACTCTTTTGGATATACCTCAATTTCATCATCCAGTTAGTCATCTATTATAGACACCGAATTCTTCCTCTACGGATTCAGATGAATATAGTTCTTTAATTTTCCCTTTCTTAGATATTATCCTCGATTTCCGCACGAACTGTCTTCTCAATTTTTCCTGTGCTCTCTTCTCTATAGCTCTGTTTTCCGGAGTGTCAGTTAGTATCCCACTCTTTCCTTTGTCCTGACCTTTTGTAGCATTCTTCAGTGCGATTGTCCATCTTGTGTTTGTTCAGTTTGGTGGTAGTCAGGTTTGATGATATTCGGTCTATCTGTCACTTTACTGGACAGGAAATCGACCTCAGTGAAAATGTGCTTGTCGAATGGATAAATTCCAGTTTTTCTGAATGCTGAACTGAAGTTCGAAGGTGTTATTGACTTCAGGAAAGCTTGACCTACATAACCAGTTATTCTATAGATCTTCATCGGAATTCCTGGGTGAGCACGCCCCCTTGTAGAGCACTATCCACTACACCATTGTAGAATGCATTTAATTAATAAGAAACTGAATCATCGAGCAGCTGAAGTTTGTTGGAGCAATGTGGCGGTAATGTAACAATAGTCACCCCATTGTATTTGGCTGTTCAATGCTCCCACATAAATGTGGCTTTCATGATTATCCCTGATGATCACTAAACTCTGATAAAATTTCGAACTGGATGTTTTTTAATGAAACATTCATCACTTTCATCACTTCCTCGAACATTTCCGTCGACATCCACCCAGAAGGATTTGGTAACCCAAGAGTATCAGGTGAAGCGCCAGTGATTATGTGCTCATTGAATATCTTCCTTGGAAATATTATCACCGATGGGATAGCATTCCCAGCTGCATTGATAATACAACATGTCGTTAGCAAAGTACCACCCCTGCGCTTACTTGCTTGATACGTTTTTCGATTACGACTTTCTTTGGTTTCTGCACAACTGTACTTGCAGTTTCGTCAATATTGAAGATCCTGGATGGGTTAGCAAACATATGTGTTCTGTTCAACATACTTTGAAGATTTTCGAAGAAGAGCGAGACATTATGCCGATTGAAGGACGTGGCCCTTGACAAACTACAACCCTTAGACTGCCTGATACCCAATATTGGATGTCGTTTCATGAATGACTGGAGCCAGTCGACATCTGCTGTTAATCGCTAGCTCAATTCCTTGGGACATTTTTTAAATTTGTAATTGCTAATTCATAAGCGATCATAAGGATGTCTTTCGTAGACTTGCTATTACACATTCTATTGCACTGGATGATGTAGTCAGTTAGACTGATCTCCTCGATATCCGATAATATTTTCCTGGAGTCGTAGTTGGGAATCATACGAATATCTGCACCGGGATTACATTTTTACTTCTTAATATATCTTGCTAGTGTTTGAAATTTCAGTGCATTGATTTCTGCATTCTCTCTTAATAGTTTGTCAACAAGACTTGATCGACAGCTTTTTTGTCTGCTCTTTCGTGAAACTTCCCTTATCTGTTTTTCTTTTTCGTCCTCTTGATATTTTGTGGAATTAAATGAATTTCCATGATTTTATAACTCTCTGATGGAGGCGTGTTAGTAGAAGAAAAACTTATAACGAGGCAGTAGTACCAGTTTAGGATGACTTTACACGAAAAAGTGGAAAGCAGCGTAATACTGTTTACAGATGATTGCATAGTGTACAATAAAATAGAAGGAGAAGAAGATAAAAAAATTATATGAAACACAGAGAGGTAGAAAAAATCACATGAAGATTGACAGTGACCAAAGTTCACTTTCAGTTTATAGAAGGAAATAAAAAAAGGAAAGTAGAAATTAAGAAACGTTCAGGAAAAAAGAGCTAAGAACATCAGGTATCTGGAATCGAATTGAATGAAAAGTTAAACTATAAGATACAAATAAAAAAAAACTTGTAAAAAAGGGTTTGAAGAAGGGCTGAAGAACACGAAAATTAAACCAAGCGGACAAAAAGGTACTAGATAAAGCGTCCATGTCTCTGAGTACATATATTTTAGAATATGCACATGAGGTCTGGTTTCCTCACCAACCATACCTTGTCAAAACGATAGAGGGAATGCAAAGAAAAGCGGGAAAAATAGTAAAAAAAAAATTTAAACGGAACATAAATGTCACAGGCATCATGTAAGAATTGGGATGGGCATCATTAAAAAAGGCTGCATCGGCTGTACTTCAAGAGTAAAAATCATAACACATACCAGGTGTCACGAGTTCAAACGGATGTCGAGAAAAATATTTTCTTGTATAAAAATATAAAAGAATGAAATCAACATACGGAGGAGCAAATGAAGGAACTGATATTAATATACTCAAAAGAAAAATAAAGAATAAGAAGATTTTTGCACTATGGAGGTACATGGAAAGTTGTGGTGTCAGGGGCGGGTGCTAACGTAAAGATAGCTGTTTATACCCACGGTCCAGTAATAATAACTGAGAGCATACGAGTACGTTATATGCTACAATAATTTATGGACTGTATTAATCTAGCACTTACCCTTTAGTAGAAAATAGCCTTGGTCTGCCATTGCAACCAAATGAGCGAACTTCTTGCTTGCACAGTATCCAATGATACTTCCGATGAAAGGAGAAATAGGAAGGGAAACAGGAAATTTGTTTGCAGTAATGTTTGCCGATTGTAAACCACTAATTTCTACTATTTAATCATCCCCTTATTAAACAATGCGGGGCTTCCCGGATGATAACAACGAAACTATTTCGGCATGACGCCATTTTCAAATGTCTGACGATGACTGTGTTTGAGTAACCTATTCCTATCTATTTCGTATTACTACGCTAATTTTAAGCGGCAAAATCAAAATGATAATTGTTTGAATTATAATATAGGCAACCTAATCTACGGGGATGCATTTATGGAATACATTCATTGAAATATTTTACAGAGCGATTAACTTATATAAATTAAAACTACAATTAACTAACCTAAATCGAAATTATAACTTTAATCTCAAAATAGCATTAGATATTAGGATTATTATTAAAAGTATATTGTATTAAGGTTTTTAAGAGATTATTATTATTATTAATGTTAGATGTATGTATTGTACAAATATTAAGATACTTAAGAGATTATTATTATTAGTGTTAGATGTATGTATTGCACTATACCATATATTGATTACAGAATCATGTTTAAATCTATTGTTCATATTCAAATTCAATAAACCAACTAACTAACTTATTATACTTTTAAACATATTGGGAGAATAGATATCGTTGCAATGTCATAACCTTCATTAAGAAATTAATTATAATAGTTGTTCTTAATTAAGCAAGCAATCATCGAAAATTGCGAATCATATATG
>WYDF02009332.1:0-27106 GCA_009867245.2 Adranes taylori
TAGTATTGTAATTAAATAGTTAAAGTGAACTAAACTGGTTTCAATTAATCGCTCTAATTAAATGTCTAATCGCTAAGTAAAATATCAAACGAGTTTAACCAGCAAAAAGAGTAAAATCAAAAGGTGTTTACAGTCCACCGCTCTCCGGTCGCAATAATACTCTACAAACAGGCGGTGCATGTAAAGCATTATGCAAATTCGGTGATAAAATAACAAAGCTGTACAAATATCAGAAGCGTGTACGAGCAGATTATGATACAACGTACACGTATACAACCGCGGGAAGGCGAGAGGTCAGTTCAATCACACAACATGAATAATTGGTAAGGTAGGTAGCCTAGGAAATTGCTATAAGCCGGCAACGTCCTATTGCGCACTGACGCGACCATTGGTCTGTGGATACCACTAACTGTATCGCGTACTAGCTACTGGTATGCACTATAGTTGGACAAGGAAAGAAAAAGATTAACAATAAGCCGGTAACGTCGTATTGCGCACTGACGCGACCGTTGCTGAGTGAATACCACTAACTGTACTGCGCACTAGCTAGTGATATGCACTCTAGCTGGGTAAGGAAAGAATAAAGGATTAATTATAAACCCGCAAGGTCGTTTTGCGCTCTGGCGCGACAGTTACTGAGTCACTAACTGTATTGCGCACTAGCTAGCAGTATACACTTTAGTAACATATGAGTGGGTTAGTCAGAAAGTAGAGGTAAAGTTATTCAATACATGCAATACAATGATGGTAAGCTATATAATATGGCTTACCAAAAACTGCAGTTGACCTCTCGCTGGTGTCACTGGTTAGTGTGGCTGGCTTGGCTGGTATACTCCGGAGCTTGCTTTTGGTTTGCTTCGACGAGGCGAAATTAGGAACTGGATTTTAAACGCGCTTATTTATAGCCCATGAGCCACGCTCATATTTTATTGCCTGCTACGGGACGTCTGGAAGCTTGCACACATTATATTGTGACCTGGTATGGTATCATACAAATCATCATATTCACACCGTATAACATCCGGATAGCAGCAAGCTATAGGAGTATCACATATCTGTGTGTGGAAAAGCGAGCCAGCGAGCTATCGTCAGCATCAGCAGTAAGGTATGCATATACATTCATACGTTATTCCCATATTATTTACGCTTCATTGAACTAAACATTACATGAACGCTTGTACATATCTACGGACACCGAAGTGGTATGCACATATCCTACGTCAGCTATCTCTCTCTAATTCACACTCTCAGATAGGCGACCACATATCGCGCGATGTGTAACAGACAATATATTGTAGCTGGTAGCAACAACACAATAATATTTGTTTACGTTTTAAATAGAAATAAATAATTCTTATTATACATGCGTTGATATAATGTTATTTATCTTTGAACGGAAACGTATTTTATTTACTAGCGGGATTAGTATTTATTTATCCTTTATTTTGTATGCATTGAAAAAGTATCTAATAATGATTACGTATCTATATCCAAGATAACATATTTTCGATTATAAATATACACGAACAGACAGACGTATATTCTGTGCATAAATAGATGTCTATATAGGGTTTCCAAATCGCAGCGGTCAAATTTATTTATTCAATGAATTTAACGCATATTACAGACTGTCCGAATGAAACAAATACACCAATTCAACTAGTTATATTAATCATGATATTTGCTTAATGTTACACGCAAATGAATAGGTATTTGTACATTCTAAATAAATAATGCAAAATAATAAAATAAAATAATATTTGTCCGTACGTCTCTTTGAGGATCCGCTAAATTATGTTGTCCTATGTTTGGAATGCAATATAAGGCTCCCACAAAGATATTCTATGGGGCCACATGGGTCAGCTATTTATGAAAGTGTCGTGATGACTGGATGTGAAGGAATAAAATAAAATAATATTAAGTAATAGAATAGTAGTATAATTTTCAGAATAAAACGTAATAATACAATTTATGCAATGGTTAGTTTATTGGATATTTATTGTTTGTTTTTTTTTCCATTAAGCGTTCTCGGTTTCATTTCTTTACCATGTTTTGGTTTTTTCTTTTGATGTGTTTTACGCTTTCTTCTACATATCTCCTTCACTCTTTCATTTGCTCTCCGATAAGCATAACCCAAAATATTAAATGCGATGTTGACATTTATCGTGGCTCTTTTAGTTAAACAATTACGTCTCATGCGGTAAACTACTTTCCAAATCTGGTCAACACCTTTTTCGAATAGAACATCTAATCGCATTAAGATACGTACTAGCTCATCAACTTTTCCTCCTAGTCTTGATAACTTGCTTCTTTTGACTTTTTTCTCTGCCAATGCATCTTGTACCTTCCGAGTTACACATCGAAATGTCCTATTCCAATTCTTAAAGAAGGCTCTTGAATCGGGGACATAATCTGCTCTTATGTCGCATCTACGTATGTGTCTACATTTTTCGCCAAACTGAATGCTAGGTACTTTTGCTTCATTCGTTGCTTTTATCTCAAGTTCGACAGCTAAATCAGCTAGAGCATTGTTTAGACCTCTGGCGCTCTCATTTTTTCCTGCTGCAATTTTCATTAGATCAAGAACTTGATCGCTTTGTTTCTTATCTTCTTTTATTATCGCAGGCAATGCCTGGATCATATGTTTCATTAAACTTTCACAATCAGCATCCTCATTTCTGTTTTTTGATTTTCCCAATTCTGAAAGTCATTAAAAAATGTTATGTTTATTATGTGTTGGAGCTAAATATTCAGTATTCGTCTGAAATGTAGCAACATTAGTTTTATTAGGTGCTAACACAACAATCGAAAATCAACTATTACGGGGTGAGCTTAATAAGTGCCATATGCATAAATTTTCAGATTACGATGAGACTTTTATCGGCTACGCAGACACTAGGGGTCAATTGTTTCTTATTTACGATACGACTACAAACTACTTTTAATTTTTTTGATTGGGAGCCTAACTTTATAAGTAGTCAACCAATATTACTACAATCCGTTAAATTACTTTCAGGGAGATGATTATCAGCTGAAGGCGTTGCTCTACCAATACGTAGAATATTTTTTTCTCTAGGAGATATCAAACCATCTTATCTCTATTTTTGAAATGTTCAGATTGCGTGTTAGAACCTCGAGTTTTTATTGAACTTGTTTCGAGTTTCTTTCAAAATGTAGTGTTCCATTTAAATTTTATTCTGGATTTAGTTGTGCATATGTCTTAACCCGAGTACTTTAATCGACACTGAAATATTTACATATCTATATACTGCAAGTAAGTGTATATTTGTAGTAGGAAACTATTCAATACTTATACTCTTTTGGAACGCCGAGAATCTTTGCTTATATTAACCAAGGGTAAACCCCGTTTTGGCCATGTTATTCTGTCAACCAATAGTGAACTAAAAATCTCTAACTCTGAACTCAATTTTAATAATCCAATTAAAAAGCGTGTGAAAACATCTTAAGAAATATCTGACAGTAAATTAAAAATATTTCTTTGTTCACAAAAGACGAATTAACCCTACATACCTTATTGAAAATTGAATTTGTGAGCTGCGACAATTTGCGGTATTCTCACTTTAAAAACCTAATTAAGAGGTGTGTCTTACGGTACAATATGACGTCGAATTCATAGAATTCTTATAGTCATCGGCCAAATCGCGTGTTTCTCATAACCTTGGACAAAGAATTTCTAGTGAAATTATATATCCTACGCACCAACCCTATTCCTTTCTAACCATTATGTGTGAAGTCACGTTGTCATTTCTGGAGTGTACCATAAATAGTTTACGTTGTCTGACAGCTATCATTTGACAATCCAAGTTGGCGGCTGAGAAATCATTTCCAACCGGAAATTTAGCGCAAAATTTGAAATCTGCACGCCGGGGACTCCCGATTCGAATTTTGATAAAAGTAACTGGATTCAAAAAAATAACTAGATTTTAAATTAAAGGTGGGTACACACTTGTAATATAAATAAGTATATGCTACATACAGTAGTTGTTGAAAATTCTAAATCCCCTCCCAAAAAAGTTAGTGTCTCCACACTACAATGGGTTTGTACCCAGTGTTCCTCCTGAGAAAAATGTGTGGCCTTGTCAGCGGTTACTTTTGCAACGAGTTGAAATAAGATTTGGGAGGGAAGAGGGTTGGTCTGTAGGAACAGTTCTCTACTACTGGAGTTTTTCTCAAAAATTTTGAAATATGGAAAAATTTACTTTTATTCAGTCTGATGACAATTTTTTAAGGCATAAGCAAGATTGTAACATTAGTGATCATATTTATGATTCAATAGTTTACAAATGCTTTATATTTTGATTAATTTTTTTCGTAAAAGTACTGTAAATAAAAATGAGAAATCAAATCAGATACACATGTTGTCATAGGTAGAATTGTCAGATATTTTGGGATTTACTGTACATAATGTAGTAAATAGAAAATATTATTCATCATTAGTGAAATTGTTTGAATATGTGATATTAAATTTGTTTTATATCTCTTATCTGAGTTTACATTATAAAAATGAACTAATGTTTCATTTCAATATAATTTCGCTAAAAATTCTTTGTCCAAGGATATGAGCAAGACGCGATATGACCGATGACTATAAGGTTATTTCAGAGGAATTCGATATCATATTTCAGTACTAATGCATTGCACCGTAAGACACACCTATTAATTAAGTATTTAAAGGGAGAATACCGCTGATTGGCGCAGTTCACAAATTCCATTACCAATAAGGAATGCAGGGTTGATTCATCTCTTGCGAACAAAGAAATACTTTTAATTAACTCTCAGATGTTTCTTAGGATGTCTACACACGTTTTTTTAATTGGATTATTTAAATTGAGTTCAGAGTTAGAGATTTTTTTATTCGCTACTGGTTGGCCATAAAACATGGCCATAACGTTATGGCCATAAAAACGTTATGGCCGAAACATGGCCATAACGGTGTTGAGCCTAGTTTAATATAAGCAAATATCCTCGCCGTGCCAAATGAGTCTGAGTACAAGTGTTGAGTATTATTTTTGTGACCTGATGAATATTGGAATGATTATTTATTAAGTCGAAGAACCATTTCTTAATTACCCGCTTTAATTTATTTGCCGAGAAACATTTAACTAACTGGAGGGCGACCAACGCTATTAATCATTATTGTGGAAATATTCGTTTGCCAATTATAAGTAAAAATAAATTGATAGCTTAGGCTAGCCACCCGGTCGTGTGGATGTATGTGTGTATGTGAGAGATAAAAATATAAAGGAAAGGTCGCAAAGAAAACTAAGAGTGCATAATTCAAATAAGAGTAAAGACGGATATTAATAGGAGGTAGTATGAGTCGAAACGATTCTCAAGTTCTTCTAAAGAGGGTTAAGCAGAAGAGGATTACAGCTTTGTACCATCCTCTTTTGCAGGTATGTATAGATCAACGGGAAGCACTTCCACAATTAAACGCGACAATATGGTGGAGGCGCCGGGTTGTGTTTCTCTTTCTCGGGCATTTCGATATGTGAACAACTCCCACTAACGGATGTCGTGTGACTGCTGATATATATATGTACAATGCATGAAAATTACTCTGACAATAAAATTGCTAACAGAAATATAGAAAATCTGAAACGTATTAAGTGATACATTTTGAAAATATACTGTTTAAGCGCCTTTTTGTGCCAAGATAGTTTTGTGCGGCGTAAAGGCGTGCTAAATACTCCTAAATGTTTTATAATTTAACGAACGAGGTACTGAAGTTATATTCTTTTTTGTAGCAGAACGTAAACGTAGATAAAACAAATCCTATGGATCTGAATTATATTAAAGCAGGATTGTGGTTTTGTTATTATATTCCTTACTTAACCACCATGCCGTTTTAATAGAATTCAAAGCCTGTTACATAATTTTGGGGCCCAGCGTAGGGATTTAGGAAATTTGACATTCTAAAAGTATCTATGATGTCGTAGGGGTCGACATCATAAATTTCTTTTAGAATGAGTTGAAATAATACCGTTTTAGAATTCAAAGCCTGCAACATAATTTTGCCGCCCAACGTGGGGCCAAAATTATGTTACAGGCTTGGAATTCTATTAAATTGGTATGGTTTAACTAAGGAAAATAATATCAGAACCAAGATCCTGTTTTCATCGAATTCAAATTCTGTAACATATCTTGCCTACGTTTACGTTATATAAAAGCTGCAAATAATAGCAAATAATATAAAAGCTGCAGTGTCTTATCATTCGATCCATATAAAGAAAGTTTTAAAATACGTTACCTTATTTAACCAGTTTAATAGAATTCAAAGCCTGTCACATAATTTTGGCTCCCAGCGTGGGGATTTAGAAAATTTGACGTCTGCACTCCGGGGATTCCCGATTTAAATTTTGACAAAAGTAATGAGATTATAAAAAATAACTATATTTTATAACTAGATTTAAAACTACTTGGGTCCTCCCCTCGCACCAAAAAGTTAGTGTCTCCACCACTACAACGGGTTTGTACGCAGTGTGCACTTTGAGCAGTATATATGGCCTTGTCGTCATAGGGGTCGACATCATAGATTACTTTTAGAATGAGTTGAAATAATGCCGTTTTAGAATTCAAACCCAACATAATTTTGGCGCCCAACGTGGGGCTAAAATTATGTTACAGGGTTGGAATTCTACTTTGCCTGTTCTTTGTTATTTTGCGGATTTTTTTAATACCTCACCTCTGGTCGGCAAAATTATAGGCATCACGTTTTGCGCCACAAGTATTAAAAAAAACAACAAGTAAATGAAGGAATTGGGAACTTGTATCGTTCATTTATTGTGAAGGATCGAAGATGTGAAATGTAACGAAGTATGGCACGACTTGACGAAAAACTGTGATGACTCATTCAATTGAGGTGATCTAGAGACAAATATTCTGCTTGGTCTGGTGACGTTGACTCGTTGGTATAGCGCTTCTCTATCAACTCCTTTGACGGCGGCCTTCTATTGGTTACATCGAATAAACGGTTAATGGTGGGTGTGTGTTATATATGTAAATGCGAAGAGAAGAAGAATCGAAAGAATCGACAGAAGTATAGGCTGCATCGTGTAATACTTAGATTAATTTGATTATAGGCATTTATAATTGATTAACTTAATATTGAATATTGCGCTACTTTAAGCAAACCATTCTTAAGGCTGCGATAATCGCTCGTTGACCACACGATAGATCTGATCATGTAATTGCAAATTGTGATTTCGAGATGCGCGATGTTGCTCGCGAACACAGTTGAGCGCAAACTTTTTACTTTCGAATTTTGACGGTGATACACTCTTTGTGCATCATAAATGGCGCTGATAACCAATAAGGGAAAACTATTAGACCATTGGGAAGGCGAACCGTTGTAACCATAAAGTTTGTTGTTATTATTTTTGGCCGTAAAAACCAATACAAAACAAAAATCCCTGTTTCAAACTCACACAGGAAAATATTAAAAGAGGACATGGCTAACTTAAACGAGAACGAACGCATAAATTCTCTGGACATTAATGGCTTTTTTGTTTGCTTTTTTTTTGATGATTTTGGAGTGATAGTTTTTGTATATTATTTGTTAATTAAGATTATTAAATTAATTTATATTGAAAATCAATAAATACATGATTATATCATACTTTGCTTCACATATTTTTCAATTATCCTAAAATGTAGAGATGGATAGTGATGAGATGAGAATTTTTTATTTTAGTATTTCATATTAAATTATAGATAGATATGAAACTTACCAACAGAATTAAGGAGGGAACAAATAAATATTATTAGAATTGACCTCATTTTTTTTTCTTCTTAAGGATTTGTACTTTGTATAGCACAAAAACTAGGGTTTTTCAAATAATTTTGCAATATTTATATATATTTAGATTTATAGCATAATAAAATATTCACAAAAGGAAAAAAAAAACAAAATCATAAAATTCAAGTAAAAATTTATTTTATCTATTCTAATTTTTGCCAGCAACCTTGAACGAAGTTTTCTGGAATAATATATAGATTTTTTTTCGTTTCATATTGAATATTTGTAGAAATAAAAGTTTCGGATTCAATGAATTTGTAAAATAGATGTAGTCATAGTTGCTTACCAACAATTCACGCTTCTTTTGAATTGTTTTTAAACATGGCTCTAGTCCACTTTGGATTGTTGTTCCTTACGTTTCCATGAATCCATGACCATGACCATGAGACCTCAAACGAAGTACCTCATAAATCAGAAACTCTTTACAATAGCCTAGTGATAGGTATCACCATGATTAAAAATGAAAATGAGGGAGCAATTGTTTTCTTTTATTTTAGGCCACAAAAGAGGTACTCGTATAAGATGAGCAGAAATAGAACCAACTCATTGAGTATTTAGTACGGTGTGATGCATCCATTTGAGCATATATATAATTTTATATTGTCACGCTTCAATTTGTGACATGGAATCGAGCTTCAACAGTGTAAATCAGGTCCTGTTAAATCTACTCAACTCAACTGCGAATTGTAGAGCAAGGAATATTAATTTATTTAGGGCATAGTCAAACTAATAAAAGGTTATTTGGGGTTTTTAATAACTTCATTCACTAATATCATTTGTAATGAAACAGTAAATATTGGAACCCTTGCTTGATTAACACCAAGATTCAATCTTAATTAATGCAAGTACGGCCCATTAACAACAAAACACAATTCAAATAAAACACGATTGATATCAAAATGCTCTATTAATCACCAGATACTTTATTTTACATGAAACGACAATTGTAGTGGGTTTACAAACTTTTCTAAATAATAAAACAAGTACTGGTTAAAATTTATTCGTATCTTAATTAAATTCAATTAGTCAGATATAAATAAAAACTATTACGGTCCATCAAATAATAAAACAGTAAAGTAACAAATGTTAACCGATTTTAGTCCACTTTCCTCCTCACTAGTGCACTGGCGCATTCACCAATCCGAATTCTTATTATAATGTATAAATGTAATGTACGAAATATTGGCGAATGATTCGGACTGTTCATGTTGCATTCACCATTTCTCTTACATCGGATTTTGATAGAATTGTAAGAATGCTTGTTACTATAAAGGTAAAAGTCTGTTTAGATTATGTTTTAATCAATTAAATGGACGAGAATTAGGAACACTGAATTAATAATGAACTAAGACGCATTTATTATTTGTAAATATTGAAAACATATGAACGAGTTAGCCTCCCGCGCAACGCTTTCCGTGTATTACATCCGAAAGAGAGAGATGTACTGTGGCTTGTTTTTACGTGTTGTCCTGTGTGGTGTTGTAACATACACATTATCTACGTTTACTATGTATTCCGTTTGCTGTAAAGTTTATTCGGAAATATTTCGGCACTACTTAAAACAGCAGGTAGCTTATTCTTTATTTGAAGATACGCCTTGCCTTTATCTACGATAGAATTGTACTCAGTAATTGAATATAATATCTATATCATTTTATTGTTGTGTATAACAGTACGTATACATATTATACCGGCTCTTGATCTTATTTATAAAGAATCTTTTGAATCTTTTCAAGAATCTTTTGCTTTTCTACAACTTAAGTAATTCCGAAATAGTTCTGAACAGACTATATATAATATGTTGGCTGGCGCTACACCGCATCTCTGCAATACACCGCATCTCTGCTTCTCGTTGCTGCTGCATAAGGTTGGTACATTCTATTATTACCATGGGAATGTCGCCAAAAAAGTAATTGTGCGTTATGTCGTCACGTAGGGTATTGAGTGAAGAGACCATGTCACGTAATAAAGTAACGTGTGATGGCTTCACTTAGACACGTATAACGGAGTAACAGTTAAGCGAATGCTCCCGTCTATAAATAACGAGATTTTTGGCATAACTTAGGTTCCGATTTCAAGAACTCTAAAAAGCCACCCCTTCAGTGGCACCAGCCAGCATGAGCAGATCGACCAGCCAAGGCAGCCAAGCTGAAACAATGCGCGAAGCGATAGTCAGCGACAGTCGGCGAGATATTAACATATTTGCTACCCACAAGAAGAGAACCTGGATTACTCTCAAGACTAGAAGCTGCACGTGCCCTTAATAAGCCATTGCGGTTGTTATATTCTGTAATAATTCAGATATGTATTTGCGCCATTTGTGACAGTCGCTGAGGACTCCCCATTAGCAGCGTCGTGAGTCAGTGTCTGTTACAAAATGTATGAAATATTGGCGAACGCTTTGGGGTCGATTTGCGGGTACTTTTCACTCAATTTTTTCTACCTACGAAAAGTACCCGTAATTATTACTAATTTTTTAGTTTGACAGGTGTCATTTGAAAAACCAACATGCTCCTCTCTGTGCAACATGTCTGGCCGAAGTGACATGATCGATTTTAAGCTAAATGGTGTCTTAACTAGATGTAATTAAGTCCTCATTGGCTTTAAAACCATACGACTTAAAAGTGATTTAATCAGATTAACTGTATCAATATGATTACTCATCCGATTTTAGTCAAATAAAGATTTATTTACAATAGGGTAAAGAAATAAAAACTACATATAATTAAGTTCTCATTTCCTTTAGAACCAGATGATTTAAAAGTAATTTAACCAGGTTAATTGTACCAATATAACTACTCATCCTATTTTAGTCAAATAAAGATTTATTTACAGTAGGACATAAAATAAAAACCAACAATAGTATGGTAATTAATTCTCCATTTGACTAAAACCAGATGATCCAAAGGTGATTTTAATCAGATTAATTCATTACAATGTGACTACTCAACCGAACTTACGGTGTTAAATTTCTCAATCATTTGATTCATAATAAATAGAAGTTCTCACTTACATCTATATGTCTGTCATAACTTTCACAATAACCAACGAAAGTTGAAAGCCTATTACTTAAATTATTTTTATTATCTCTCTCTAACATTTTTTATTATCTTTTATTTTATTATCTCATCTCCTCTTTTGTATCTAATTGTTTGGGGCGGCAAATTTTTTCCTCTCGTCTGTGTACAAGGAGGACACAAATGCGTTCTAATTTATTTCGTGTGTCTATTTTCCAGATAAATACGTTTTTTCTGAGTTACGGAATTCCTATCTTTTAGACAGTTTCCCTTTGATCATTTAAAATATTTAAAAATATCTACAGTGGAATCCCAAGAATTGAATACGTCTAATATGTTTTGGCGTTACAAAATTATATTTTTTTCGAGCTTTTTTCAGGGATTTACAAAACTTGTATTTAAAATCAAATTTATTTCAGAGAATTTTAGATATTATAGAATAACAAATTAAGTGGCCAGTCAGTAACAAACAAAAAAGAAAGATAAATTAAATATTGTTATACCTTTTAAAGTTTCATATTGAAACATGGGAGGTAATTCAACTATTACGATATACGATTCGCCGTAACGAAGCGCGTTCATATCCCTAGTAGACACTACGTTTTATTTTAATAATTGGTTATTCCAGTACAGAGTACGCAGTATTTATTTAATCGATTTCAAGTAACATGCTTTGTTACAAATTATAGGGGAATGTATGAACGGGTGTAGGGAAAGAAAAGTTGCAAGTTATAGGGCTTTGGCTGCTGATTATTTTTTGATAGGGTTATTTTTTTATCTATTTTTAGCTTTTCTTGTGACTGTTTCTTGTGATGCGTAAACAAATGCATAAGCAAATGAAAGAGGTGGAGGATGGTTTATGGAAAGATCGATTGAGACTGAGGGAATGTGTAGGATTTCTGGGAGAAATGTAGACAAATGGGGATCACTGGGATAAAGAATGTTTGGGAAATGTATGGACAGAGGTTAGAGCAAGAGTGCCTGGTAATATAAACGAGTGTTTTGGAGGAGGAATAAAAGGGATCGGAAGAATTATTCATAACATTAGTACAGCCTGCGTTCAAAAGCTCTTCATTATTCAATACCATATTTGTGGAACTGAAGATTCTTTTTTTCAGTGTACATATGTAAAATGCAGGAGTTGCCTTTACATAGCTTGAAGAATTTTACATCGGGCTTATGATTTTTTTGTGGTATATACTGTTTAATTATAAATCTGCCTTGAAAGGGTATATGACTCTCATCAATGTAAATAACTTTTCCTGGCTTATAAATAGCCTGTCTTTTTATGCAGTTTTGAAACCACATTCCGTACTCTCGAAAAGATTTACTCCACTATGAATTAGTTTGTGGGTTAATAAACTTTCTTTTAATGGTCTTTTAAAGCCACATTCCGTATACTCGAAAGGCTTTTCTCCGCTTTGAGTTACGTTATGACTTAAAAGACATTTTTTGTGTGCAGTTTTGAAATCACATTCCGAACGCTCAAATGGCTTCTCTTTCGAATGAGTTTGTTTACGACTTACATATTTTCTTTTCTCTGCAGTTTTGAAACCACTTTGAGTACACTCGAAAGGATTTACTCTGCCATGAATTCGTTTGTGGGTTAATAAACTTTCTTTTAATGGTCTTTTAAAGCAACATTCCATATACTCGAAAGGCTTTTCTCTGCTTTGAGTTACGTTGTGAGTTAAAAGACTTTTCTGTGTGCAGTTTTGAAATCACATTCCCAACACTCAAATGGCTTCTCTTTCGAATGCGTTTGTTTATGACTTACAGATTTTCTTTTCTTTGCAGTTTTGAAACCACTTTGTGTACACTCGAAAGGATTTACTCCGCCATGAATTCGTTTGTGGGTTAATAAACTTTCTTTTAATGGTCTTTTAAAGCAACATTCCATATACTCGGAGGGCTTTTCTCCGCTTTGAGTTACGTTGTGAGTTAAAAGACTTTTCTGTGTGCAGTTTTGAAATCACATTCCGTACCCTCAAATGGTTTATATGTGCTGAGAATTAGTTTGTGTCTTAAAAGACTTGCCTTGTGTGCAGTTTTGAAATCACATTCCGTACACTTAAATAGCTTCTCTTTCGAATGAGTTTGTTTATGGCTTAAAGATTTTCTTTTCTTTGCAGATTTGAAACCACTTAGCGTACACTCGAAAAGTTTTACTCTGCCATGAATTCGTTTGTGGGTTAATAATCTTTCTTTTAATGGTCTTTTAAAGCCACATTCCGTATACTCGAAAGGCTTTTCTCCACTTTGAGTTACGTTGTGAGTTAAAAGACTTTTCTGTGTGCAGTTTTGAAATCACATTCCGTACACTCAAATCTGTGCTAAGAATTAGTTTGTGTCTTAAAAGACTTGCCTTGTATGCAGTATTGAAATCACATTCCGTACACTTAAATGGCTTCACTTTCGAATGAGTTTGTTTATGATTTAAAGATTTTCTTTTCCTTTCAGTTTTGAAACCACTTTGTGTACACTCGAAAGGATTTACTCCGCCATGAATTCGTTAGTGGGTTAATAAACTTTCTTTTAATGGTCTTTTAAAGCAACATTCCATATACTCGGAAGGCTTTTCTCCGCTTTGAGTTACGTTGTGAGTTAAAAGACTTTTCTGTGTGCAGTTTTGAAATCACATTCCGTACCCTCAAATGGTTTATATGTGCTGAGAATTAGTTTGTGTCTTAAAAGACTTGCCTTGTGTGCAGTTTTGAAATCACATTCCGTACACTTAAATGGCTTCTCTTTCGAATGAGTTTGTTTATGATTTAAAGATTTTCTTTTCCTTTCAGTTTTGAAACCACTTTGCGTACACTTGAAAGGATTTACTCTGCCATGAATTCGTTTGTGTGTTATTAAACTTTATTTTAATGATCTTTTAAAGCCACATTCCGTATACTCGAAAGGCTTTTCTCCGCTTTGAGTTACGTTGTGACGAAATGGCTATTTTGTGTACAGTTTTAAAATCACATTCCATACACTCAAAATAGTTTATCTCCGTTATGAGTTAGTTTGTATTTTAAACGATTTGCTTTGTGTGCAATCTCATTTCGTACACTTGATTGGTCTTTTGAATGGGTTTGGAGATCACTATGAAGCTCGTACAAGTACCTCGGCCATGACATGAAGATCAGTCTCGACAATCAAACGGCCGAAATCAGGAGAAAATCGGACTCGGTTGGGCAGTGTTCGGCAAACTGCGGTATATATTCAAGAGGAACATGAAGAACAGTCTGAAAAGGAAGGTGTCCGACATGTACGTGCTGCCAGTGCTGGCATACGGAGCCGAAACACTCACGCTAACAAATACATCAGCGAACAAGTTTATAGTGGCACAAAAGGCCATGGGAAGGTCAATGCTAGTAGCCGACATTTTCGCTTATCCAACGTCATGGCGGTCCATTTATGTTGGATAAGTGAGACTACTGTATTTCATTGAAATACATAACTACATTCAATTCAACTTCCTTTATATTTTTTTAAATCCTATGTTTACTTTCCACCCACTTGTGCTCTGTCTATCTATTCTCCTTCTCATCTTCCATACTCATTCACAGAACTACATTCAATTCTCGGAGGAATCTCGAAGGATGTCTCGGAGGAATCTGACTCCGAGACAAAATGACAAATGAGTGGATCCGACAGGAAACGAAAATCACCGATGTCATGGATCGAATAGCGTCGCTTAAATGGAATTGGGCAGGTCATATTGCCAGAATGACCGACGATCGATGGACCAAGAAACGCCGATGAAACGACCAATGGAACGTCCACCGGAAAGATGGACCAACGATCTCAATAGAACGGCAGGGACGACATGGCAGCAAGATGCAAAGGACCGGGAGAAGTGACGATCGATGGAGGAGGCCTACACCCAGCAGTGGAATGAATTCGTTTGTCACTTTGAAAATAAGTCACAGACGGTGAGTTGCCTAATGAGCTCAGCTGCTCTCACCTTGTCAGCGTAGCGGATTGAAGCTGATTGGGAAGAAGTTACGATCTAGACCGGAAAGAGACACCATTTTCAGAAAGCGTGGATTTGGTGGTGGAGAAGGGAGCCGCTTATTACAATTGAAATAAAAATAATAAATCTTCATTACTTCATATATTTGATATAGTGATATTTGCTTTTACATTTACAAATATAAATAGGATTGCAATATTTAAATAACATCAACCTGATCTTCGTGATAATCGTGTTCTATTTCTGGAGGTTCCAAACCATCAGTATCCTTATAACCATTACGTTCTTCTTGTTTCGTTGATTCATCAGGCTCTAGTTTCCCTGGTGTCATTATATCTCGTACTACTCTAAATCGTGTCATTTGACAAGTTCCATCTAATGCTTCAGAACCCTTTTTATAAGCTTTACTTATAATATCAAAACCTTTATTAACATGTACATTAGATCGTTTAGTTAGACAATTATTCTTAGCATCTCCATAAGCTTTCCAAAATTCCGAGTAAAGTTTTTCAACGCTTACAGCGAAATCCGTTAATGTAGATGTTAAAACATCAACAGCTTTTGCTAAAGTATCTATATTTATTTGAATTGTGATTGGCAATTTTGTTTCATCTTGAACAAGTTTACGAATACAGTAAAATTCTTTTTTCCAAACTGCCGTGAAATGTTTTAGTGCCTTTGCATAGTAATTAGTAGCGGGACAGGCATGGTGACGTTTACAACGACGACCAAATTTCATTTGCGGCGTTTTTGCTGCATTTTTAGCTTTAACCGCAATCGCTATGCCTAATCGAGCTGTTGCATCTGATAATGGTGCGCCATCTTCACCTTTACGTGCTGTTAACCGAGTTGTATTTATTACTTGGAGTTGTTGCTTCAAATTGCCTTTGATTATAGTTGGTATATTTCTATATAATAATTCGAGTGCTTTTTGACAATCAACAATATCCTTACTCCCTCTTCTGTTATTAGATTCGGTTTCGTCCGCTTGCGCCTTGACATGGACTAAAATATAAATTATCAGAATTAAAAGACGTAATATGTGTGGAAATTTCTATTGTCTTCTATATTAGAATGATTGCGGGGGACGCAAAATGAAATTAGAACTTTGATGGCTCAAGTAAATAATGAGAGGGGAAGAAAATATGTTCTGTTAGACAGAGCGCATAGAAAAATATGTTAGTGATAGGGTTTTAATGAGAAAGAGTAAGAGGGAATGAAGTTATTTATGCGAGCTCCGACCGCAAGGGAGCGCCGCGATGGATTAGAGAAAGAGAGAGCATAGATACATTATATTAGGGATCGGCTTTTAATAGATAGGAGTGAGATAGATAGATAAGAACAAATTTCTAAGAATTTCTATCGGACCTTGGTACGCAAGGTATTGAAAGAAGTCGCAATGAGTGTAATAATAATGGAGTCCCGTAAACAAGTTCAGATTTATGCATAATGTTGCCTTGAAAGTTTAATTATTCGCGTATTTTTATTATGTACATTAAAAATTTAATAAACATGAAATATAAAATTTGTAATAAGAACCAGCTGTCGTGTGATAATTCTTTCGTTAAAGTCATGTAAGCCTATGGGCAACGTGAGTTTCAAGCAAATGTGTCGAATGAGCCAGATAGGGTAGATGGACGAAATTTCTTCTGCGCATGCATGACGCAATCATCCGGGTACCTGCGCGCACAGTAGTAGCAGATGGTCGTTGATAGCGTGAGCGTGGCACTAGTAGAGAAAGGTAGGAGATTAGAACTTATCGCAACCCGATCTAAACGTTATCTGTGACATCATCATAAATAATTTGTGTCCTTAACAGGATCAAGTGGAATTCAAGGCATCATTATTTTTATCAATATGTAATCAAAGACCTAGGTCGACATTCTTAACTAAATTTACGAATTAATTCAATGCCAATATTTTGAACTGACATCGACTTTATTTATTTGGCGCGGTTTTATGATGTATATGCATATGTAGAGTGTATTATTTTAAGAACATCTTAATCATCACTAGTCTCGACTATATTCGACATCACTAGTCTCGACATCACTAGTCTCATCACTAGTCTCGACTATATTACTTTTGATAGACTAACTAGATAGTCATCAGTATCTAGTTAGTCTATCAAAAGTAATATGTAAAATTAGTATATAAAATATATCTAAGATTTATTTAATGGCTAAGTGAAAATGGTTGTTTAATTATTCATTTCTAAATCCTACATTTAAATTCATATATTCTCCTAAAGCGAGAATACCACAAGGATGGCGACTGATAGATTCCAGTCTGGGTTTTTAACGCAAAATTTGAATTGATAGTATGGGTTTGTTCGTATATTTTCATAGATCTTCGTATATCACCGTGTTGATAAGAATGTAAACAAACATTTTGACGTCGCATTTTTGAGGTTATGTTGTTATTTGAATACATATAAATGTAGATATTAATCAATTTGGAGGTTATATTATTATTATGTTGTTATAATTGTTTCTTCTATTAGACCTTTGCTGTTGATCCTTTATTGCAAGTATCACATGGTACTCCATGGTACTTCAATCGTACTTTCAAAGTGCTCAAGAAGCAACACTAATAACATGCTAAAGGATATCTAATAACATGCTAAAAAATGTGCGACAATCTTGATACGATTGAAACTAGAAAGCTACCAGAAGCTAAATATGTAAGCAACTTGGGAAGAAAGATTGGTTGCATGATTTCCGAAAAGAAACCCTGATTTAAATTTACTAAAACTAGAAGGTCAAATAAATTAAATAAATAAATTGCGACACCACGGTACTGGGAACATCAATTCATAAGATAAAACGTAAATATAATTGAAATATGTGATCACACTTTCGTATTACGCATTAAATAAAGACGAAATAATAACAACAGAGAGATGTTATATGGTTATTGTTTGCTGCTGGCTCACTCGTACACACATTAGCAGTGGATAATGCGTGTGGAAGGGAACGTGTATAGCGTTTGCCGTCCGTCAGTAGATAGGAAATACTGTGTTCAAAACAGCGCCTGTTATGTGGATACTGCTGTTGTTTCATTGACTTATGTGGAAGACCATAGCAAGGAATAAGTAATGAGTGAGTGGTTACCAGAGACCCGTAGAACAGAACAAAAGTTGTGTAGCGGCTCACGACCGTTTTGTATAGAATATTTGAGTTCATTTCATGAACTCAAAGCTCCAGCAGCCGACGGCCAGCTAAGCTGAGATGTAAGCAACAGCGACAGCCAAGCGACCACCACCGACTAAGTAAGCATCTAATGAGCGCTTTCATATATTTTGTATTTTCTGTTGCATGTGCTTATAAGAGCTTTGTTTCCCTTTTTTGCATTATCTATTTCCTATGCGGCTAGAGTGTATGTTTCTAACCCGTGTCAGCCCTGGTTAGTTACATCGCTCAGCGAACTTAACACCAGTGTCGGACCAGGTGTTGATCGAACTATAGTGATATCCCTTTGCACCTACTACACCGCTAAAGTGTATGTTTCTAGCCTGAGTTAGCACTTGTTAGTTACAGGCGCTCAGCGAGCTTATCACTTATGTCAGCTCAGGTTTTGAGCGTACTATGTTTCCGGAGAATAGTACATTCTGAAGTAATAAGATATTTGTTTGCGCCAATTGTGACTATCGCTAGAGCTTCCCATTAACAGCGGTGCGAGTAAGAGTCTGTCACAAACCAAAAAGGTATAGGCGGTAAGCACAACAAAGTCACAAGTGATATCCTTGTAATAACATGTTGCACAATTTCTGCATTAGATAACATCCTACAACCCTCGATACTATTCCCAAGGAAAAATATCAATTGACACATGTTGAAAGGAACACCTACCGGCACATTGGGATTAGCGCCGTAACTGATGGGGTGGATGAACTTTCAGTTGTTCTCTGAGGTTGTGAAACATTTCGTAAAGATGACTAGAAACTTAAATGATAATCCACCGATACAGAGGCTTTCAATATAGCTTAAGAAAACGGTGACTCTGCTTACCATTCCAGTCACAAATTACAACCACTTGATGTGTCGGTGTTTGGACCTTTACATACTTATTACAACATTCGCAAGAAATTGGGACAAGCGTTCGAAAAAGCAATGACGCCCATCAATATAAAGTGTGGTTTTATGAAAACAGGTGCTAAGCGATGTCAAAACCCGTCCTAAAGAATCGAAGCTTTCTTGTTGCAACAGAATGAGTAGGCATCAAACCTATGGCACCCGAAGGTTCTACGTTTCTGTAACAAGTTTCTGAATAATATTGATTAATTTGGAGGTTATGTTATTATTATATAATGTTATAGTCGTGTTTTCTATTGGGGCTTTGTTGTTGATTCCTTATTGGAGGTACCACGTTCCATTGTACTTCAATTGTACATGGTACTTTAATTGTATTTTCAAGTACTCAAGAAGCAACACTAAAAGGATATCTAATAGCATGCTTAAAAAATGCTATGGTCTTCATACGATTGAAACTAGAAAATTGGCATATGAAATGGTTAAACAGCAGAAGCTAAAGATGCCAGCAACCTGATAAGAAAGAAAAGTGACAGGAAAATATTGGTTGCATGGTTTCCCAAAAAAAAAACTCTGATTTAGCTTTGCGAAATTCAGAAGAGCTACGTCATTCAATAGGCACAATGTGAGGATGTTTTATAACAATTTAGAAGAGGTAATGAGAATTACCTAGTTTTAGCGATGGTACTAGACTATTCTACTTGATGAGATCGGTACGACTACGGTACAAAAGCCTGTAAGATAGCATGTTACGTCAAATAAATTAAATAAATAAATTGGACACCACGGCATTGGGAACATCAGTTCTTAAGATAAAACGTATATCCTTGAAATATATGATCGCGCGTTCGCATTACGCATTAAATAAAGACGTAATAATAACAGCGGAGAGATGATTATACGTTTATTGTTCGCTGCTCACTCACTCTTACACACATTAGCAGTGGCTAATGCGTGTGGCATTAGCAGTGGCTAATGCCTGTGATAGGGAACGCGTATAGCTTTCCCCTCCATGCATAGATAGGAAATACTGTGTTGCAAACAGCTTCCATTAATAATTGATACATATTGTCTTATCGTCATGTGGAAACTGCTGTTGCTGCACTGAATTTTGCGGAAGACCGTAGTACGTAATAATTAATTGCCAAGGAAAAATAGCAAATTACACGTGTTGAAAGGAGCTCCTACCGGAACATTGGGATTAGCGTAACTGACGGGATGAATAAACTTTCAGTTCTTCCCTGAGGTTGTGAAACATTTCGTAAAGCTGACTGGAAGTAAAAGATAAACCATCGCTTTTTATATTAGATAACCACGATGGCCACTTTGCTCGAGAGGCTTTGAATGTAGCTAGCGAAAACTGTGTGACTATGCTTACCATTCCAGTCACAACGTACAACCCCTTGATGTGTCGGTGTTTGAACCTTTACAGACTTATTACAACACCGCAATAGATTGGCTCAAGCGTTCGAAAAAACAATGACGCCCATCAATATAAAGTCAGGCTAGGTAACAAACCGTCCTAAAGAATCTGAAACTTTCTTGTTGCAACTTAATGAGCAGGCATCAAATCTACGGCACATGAAGCTTCTAGATGGTCGCTGCGACAAGTTTCTGAAGAAGCACAGGTGCTTAGCGATCAGGTGAGGCATAAGTATTGAAGTTTCAGAAAAAGTAATCTTGTACCTATGGACAACATTTTAGCGACCCCAATTGAATGTAGAGAATATTCAAAGGTCGGTCCCAGACTTTCTAAGAAGTTGTATCGCCACCGGTACACCAGATAAACTTGAAAAAGCAGCTCATGAAAGAGAAGACGAAAACCGTCAGAAGAAAACCCCAGAATCCCACAAAAATTGAAATGAAGAAAACACAGAAAGGTTACCGAGGTCTTATTTGGGAGTGCTGGAGAAGGTTTTGAAGAATCAGATGGTACCAACGTATCAGTTTTATCTATCAGTTCAGATGGCAAAGATATCCGTTTATCTTTACAGAGATGTCAAAAAAAAGATGATTTTGTTATTATAAAAATTTCAGGAAGTAAAACAGGTAAAACATTATGTTGGAAAATGATTGATAGACAATAATTTTCCAAAAGATGAATATAACATCAACTATCTATACAAAAGTAATAAAGTTCATACTTCAATTGTAAAATGTCCCGCTAAAATCCAGATCGGAAATGATGTATCAGCCGCCATATTGGTTTTTCAAATGACAACTGTCAAACAAATAAACTATTTATGATAGACTCCAGAACCCAGCGTGAAGAAATGGCAGCGTGAAGTCATCGATTGCGTTTAGTATGAGTTCAGTTGAAGAAGAGATAATTGCATCTTTTGTGATATATGTGAAAATATCTTAGGTGTTTGTATAAATTTTTTTGTTTACCACTTACCCTCCTCTTTAAATAGAAGAAAACTAAGAAGTAATATATACAAAATCTTCATTTTCTATGTAACCAAAATCCTTTCTTGGCCCGAAAGAAATACAGCCGTAAAAAATTTGAAATATTTATATCACTGATAATATTCAGAATTTCGAACGTAAATAGCTCCTATTTAACTACTAAAAACTTTCTATTGGTTTTAGATATGAAAATGGATATGAAGTTTATTACCAAAATAATATTTTATCAATTCTTTTACGAGTTCGAAAATTATTTTAAAGTAACTCCTTTATGATGCTACGCCACGTGCAACAATATTTTCTTAGAGCGGTTTATCATGATGGCTTTTCAATTAAAAAAAAATATTTTGCTGATGGTCAAAAACCATTTTCATTAGTCTTATAAATTGATTGATTGATTCAAGCGTTACTTTGTGGTAATCCATGATGAGATAAAATAGGAAGTGTTTTTACTTCGCTACTACCACGTATAGTACAATTGTTCAGATTGTGACTATCGTTTCAACCCTTTCGGGCCATCTGCAGACATACAGACTAGGGGTTTTAGGGTTCATAGAGGTTCTATTTTGGGGGTTGTTTTAGGTGACCATATTGGGCCTACGAGAAATTGGACTTAATGGAGCTGTTAAAGTACAAGCGAAGAGGGACAACTACTAGATAAACGGGAGCAACAACACGATTACAAGAGTTTTATACATGTTTAATCTTAGCTTGCATCGTTGGGCTGCTTTATTGTAAACATATTCAGGCTTACCTCAGCCTTACCACCACATACACTGCTGCTACTGCTGGTCCGTTGTTTCTATTGAAAACTGGTAAGAGTCGAGTTGTGTGTTATGCAGGCACAGATGGTAGCGATAATAACGAGTGTTACATAGAATTGTGTGTATGGACCGTGCCAAGGAAATAAAGTAACGTGTAATGGCTTCATACGTCCCGTGCCGCAAAGTGGAGCTTGTGCATTTTGCTCGCATCTATAAAAGCGATATTTCTAAGCATGTAAGATCAGTTCCTCTAAGACCGACCGTCCCGTAGCAACAGCCAAGGCAGCCAAGCCGAGCCAAGCCAGCTATGCCGACAGACCGGACGGGTTTACTGTTAGATTGAATGGCATGTCTTTGAATTGCTTTGATTCTCTCTCTTACCTATTCCATTAACCTATACCTTACTTAAGTGTATACTCCTAGCATGTGTTCTACTGCCAGCTGTAGGAACTAGACTACGTAACGTCTCTGGTTGGCCACGTTACTCGTATCAGTAGCATTTTCCCGAGCTACATACTTATTCCGCTATTTACATTGTATATTTGATTTACCTCAGCCTTACCGCTTGTCGTATGCATTGAATCTCTTTTCCCCTCCCTCCGTGGTATTAGCGATAACTGTTACCGTATTATTATTTTATCATCGCATTTTCTTTAAATCGCTTCATATGCACTGCCGTTGTTTTTATATACACTGTTATTATTTATTATTATGGATTTGTACTATTTGGTATAAAACCGCTGGATTACTGTTCCGTTCATTTAACCGCTAGTATTACGTCATTGATTTAATTTGATATGTATATATTGGCATTTAAATGTGCATTAATATTTTCTTTATCTGTTTATTTTATCTAAAAGAACAATAAACGGTTCGTTAAGTCATTAATGTTGTTTTACTCAATAGTGGAATGGATAAGTCCGTTACAGATACCCAGCAAGAACGCGAGTCTATGGTTTTCATACCAACTGAGTCTATCTAAGCTCTCAGTAAGCAACTGCGGACCGAAGGAACATCAACCTTAGTTCCAACGTACGATCTCACGTTAAACTGACTTGGCACCCGAGGGAAATTTGCGAAGCTGATTTCTTCTGTAATTTATACGATATTTGTTTGCGCCATTTGTGGCAATCGCTAATGCTCCCAATTAGCAGCGACGTGAGTGGGAATTCCGTTAGCATTTTAGCAGAGTAAATCATATATTTTTGCACTCGAGCGAGATTCTGCCACAAGGTTAAGTATTTGTTAGCTTATTATTAATTCACTCAGTGTTGTTTAATTGACCCAGTCATTTTCTCCATTCTATTGTTGTTGGCGATGGACCCGCAAGAAACTTTCTCCCAAATAGTTCACGAGGATTTACTCGAGCTTGGTTCAGTTTGTGAAAAATGACTATTTTACCTCAACTCATACCTAGTTCTCTACGTCGCTGCTAGTTTACCTCGCATCTACAGAGGAGAACCTGCACGATTAAATCATTCGAAATATGCATTTGTTACTACCATATCTGCGAATAATTTACGTTGTTTCTGTCTAAATTAAATAAGTATTTATCTTATTCAAAACTAGCGTCAATAGTATTCTTGGTAAAACCAAATGCAAAACTCGAAACAAACCACAAATGTACTGCTTCTATCACTTCTTGGTCGGAGATGAATCGGTGGCATTTTAATGCCTCTGAGTGGACCAAGCAGATGACAATCCGAATAAGCCAGACCAGAACTATGCGGAGGGTGGGAAATATCTCGAACTTAATCTTTCACGCAACAAAACAATGCCTTTAGACTCTTTTCCTCTGTGTTTGCTTCGAATAGCAGGTTTCAGCCTTTCAATAAGCATCTCACTGTAACGAGCACTGTTTATTGTTGTACCTCTTACCTGATAACGTTCCAGGAAGTGGTCCTTGTGAATCCCAAAAAAACTGTTAACATCAATTTCCTTCTGACGGTTGGCGTTTGAACTTTTTCTTGGTAGGCGATTGTGGATGGTTCCATTCCATACACTGCCGTTTACTCTTCGGCTCGTAATAGTGGACCCATTTTTCGTCACTAATGATAATTCTATCCAAGAATGCATTACCTTCATAGCGAGACAAATTTTGTTGGCTAATCGAGTTGTTTTGGGACCCATCTTGCACAAACTTTATGAAAGTTAAGTTTATTGTGGATTATTTCATAGGCAGAACCATGATTAATTTACAGAGCAATTGTCACTTCATCGATAATTATTAGTCTGTCTTTCAGAACCATGACACGTACTCGCTTAATGTTGTCGTCAGTTGTAGACGTAGGCGGGATTCCGACTCCTTCTTCATGTGTAACATTTATGCGACAATTTTTGAATTTTTCAATCCATTCATAGACACTTCGTTGTGGCAAAACACTGTTCCCATATTATGCTAAAAGTCTTCGATGGATTTCGGCCCTTGACACACCTTCAGACTACAACAAGCGAATTCCTGAACACTATTCTTCTTTGGTGCAAACGGAAAGCGTAGCAGCCACGTTTAATGTAACAGCTGCGACAATATAACTGCAATATAATTGCTTTCAACTTCAAATCTATGCAGGCGTGTTAAGACTGAATAAATACATAACGTCTACGCACAAAACAGTAGTGTTGTCAATAGCAACACAAATGTGGACACATTGCAGATGAATACTGACTCTCCCTCGTAAGTAATATACTGATAATGTATTTTGTATCAAATATATAAACATTACGTGTGGTGACATATGGTGACATTCTTACATGAAGTAAATGTACGAACTAATTCAATGCCAATATTTTAGACTTCCATCAACTCGTAATTGAGCGCGGTTTTATGTTGCATGTACAGTGTATTAATTTTAAGAACATTCTATATCCACTATCATACATAATATTAGACTTTGTATAAATTGTATATAAAATATATTTCAGTTTTATTTATTTTTATAAGTAAAAATGCTCGTTTAATTTTTTCATTATTAAACCCTAATGTAAATTCATGTATTCTTCTAAATAAAAGAGAATATCACAGGGATGCGAAAGGCATTATTCTTACTGATTACTTGGCAAAGGGTAAGCCCATAACTGGCGAATACTATGTAGCGTTTCGACGCTGCTTTTTGATGCACCTTTTTGGAATGATGGGATTTGCCGAACTATAACGTAGTCTATAGTGAATTCCAGTTGTTTCATAATAGATGCGACGTTTAATTAATCATATTTTTAATTCCAGAGTAGCAATAATGTTGCAAAAATTGGTCCAAACACATATATGACGCTGAAACTGAAATATTTTGAAACCCGTGAAACAATTTGTATCAATTTTTTTTGTAATATTTTTGAAAATTTCAAACAGGTTGTTGCAAAGTTGGAGCCAAATAATTGAAATAAAATTAAACAAGATAGTATCCAAAAGCTCCATTTTAATTGACTCACAAGATGTTGTAGATAACGAAATCAATTAGCGATTTTTCAATTCGTCTTGTTGTCTTGACATGTTTTTGGAGTGACGATCATTCCTTTATCAGAACTATTTAATATCAGAAAGCTCTTTGTAAATATATGTATGAAATAAAATTAATTATCTTTATTTCCAATATGCTTCACTAGTCACTTGTTGGAAATATAAACAAAAATTTGGAAAGAAGAAAAGCTTTTTCGTATTAAATTGTTCTGATAAAGAACTGATCGTACCTCCAGAACTGATTTCGTTTTCTACAACATATTGCGAGTCAATTTAAATGGAGTTTTTTGAATACTATCATGTTTAATTTTGATTTTGTAAAAACTTGAAGCAATCGTCGTGGTTTAATGAAATCAAGTGTTAATCAGAAATTTATTTATTCGATTAATATAATTCGACATGTAGTGTACATAAAGCAGAAAAATGAATAGTGTTATAAGTTTAAGACGGATTAAATCTATAAATTCTCATAACACCAAAAACGTGTTTTAATCTTCATCTGTATCCTTTCCTACATCTTCATTATGTTCTTTGGTAACATAACCTTTCTCTCCATGCGTTTGGGAGTTATCTATATTGAAAAGTTGTGTTTTACATATTCCAAATAATCTTTCATTAGCATTTTTATATCCTTTAACCAAAATACCAAAGCCATCATTGAAATGTCTAGCCACGTCCTGATTGATACAATGTCCTTGCATCTTTCCAACACCTTTCCAGAATTGAGTTATTGTTTTATGCGTTGCCGATTCAAATTTCACCAATAGTTTAGTGAGACTACGTACTTTGTCTTTAAGATTCTTTAGTATTCCCTCATCCATACTTACTGCATTTACTTCCGTCATCAATTCCGCGTGGAGACAATTAACTACCAGCATCAGGTTTTTGGTAAATATGGGCCCAACATTCATAAAATCTCTTCCTTTCCGGCATTTGGATAACTGTTCGCAATTTTTGTGAAATATCGATTTCGGTACTCTAGCGGCATTATTAGCTTTTCTTCCTAATTCGGAACTTAATTGAGCGAGAGAATCTTGTAATTTTTCAGCACCTTCGCCTCTTTGCGAGGTTATTTCTAGCAATTGGATCACCTTACTTTGTTGTAGTAGACTGTCTTGAATGATACTTGGCAGTACGTGATTTAATTCATCGAGTAATATTTCGCAATTTGCTTGATCATTTATTTTATCATCCTTGGCGCTTGTGGAGTTTACAGCACTACACAAAGCTGAAAATTTAAATTATTTAAATTATTTGAGAGCCAATTTTTGGCTAATTCCTACAAAATGTAGACAAATTTGATACCTCAAAGTTCTTTATTAAGAACTAATTTAATATGCCCCTAAAAACAAAGCTGTACCTGATCTATGAAAGTTGAATATGGAGGAAAAATTATGTATTAATTTGAAGGGTTGCGGGCAAAAGTGTATTGCCATCAGGCCGAGGATTAAAAAAAAAAGCAAAAATGTTGAAAACAGTGGTCGTTGATAAGGAAATTTCGGTACAAGTGTATAAAGATTGTTAGTAACAAAAAGGAAAATAACAAAGAAAGATAAAAAAGCAAAATAGATGAAAACAATTGTCGTTGATAAGGAAATTTCGGTACAAGAGTAAAAAGATTGTTTGATGAGAGACAAATATTTAA
>WYDF02009333.1:0-13724 GCA_009867245.2 Adranes taylori
CGTTAATATAAACGATGTGACTTTTAAGAATAACGTATGTCACTTAAGAATATTGGAAACATTTTTCTATCAAACTTGAATCTAATTTATAAAGACCGCATTTACATATTTCCATACGCAAGTAGTACAAATCAGGTAATAGCAGAAATCCTAAATGTACGTCTCTTGTTAGAATATAGGGTAAAACCATACCCACAAAGTTAGAGAAAAATAAATCTTTTAACAAAGTGATGTTACTATAAAATGAAGAGATCTATTTCTAAATCTAAAGAGATCTAGTAGGCAACCTTATAGCCAAAAGACTGCATCTAATAATATCTGTCTATAAAAAAAATGGAGAAACAAATCTTGAAAAGATAAATAAACAAACAATATTTAAATGCTGTTCCATACCATATTTAAAATAAAAGATTATTTCTTAAACACACTTTGAAATAATGTATAGGAATAGAATAGCTCCGTATATAATTAGCAGGTTAGCTTGAATAAGAATAAATTTAGAGTAATTAAATAAATATTTCTTCCGAATTAAGAACATAAACATTATGCTAGACAATTGCGTAGCGCGTATAAGAGAAAGGAATGTATGGCCAATTAATTAAGATATAGAGAAGCATATGTTTTCTGCGTCGCTTGTCTATATTGATGTATAGCGTCGCGTATGTTCGGAATGTTTGTGCAAGCATGAAAATAATATATCGGTCCGCATGGTTTTGAAAGAGATAGAATATATTCCCATATAATTATATGTAAATCTGAGTGTGTAATACTATATTAGAGTAGGATTTGTTAATACATAGATTGTGGTAGAGTCCACACAAGTGTGTGTGTTGTGTGTGCTTGGTCCTCTATAAAAGTGCGAATTTCTAAGCTTCTAAAGTCACCCCAATAAACCAAACTCTCTCATCAGTTGACCATGCTATTGCAAAGGTTTTGCAGGTTCAATTAGCGGTAAAGCGAATGCTATAGCGTATATCTTATCTGCAAGCTATCAGTACCATAATTCTAAAAGCATTTCGTTCATTACCAGTTCCAGGCTGAAGAGGATGATAAAGTCTCCTTCAAACAAACTCTCCAATCTCCGAACAATATACAATCCCAATAGGGAGTGGAGTTTTAGTGGGTAAAAATCTCACACTCTTGGATGCAACGGGCATCCTTCGCCTTTTGAAGGTCTCTCCATTTCCTACGTAAAACAAAAAAAAGCTGTTAAAGAGGTAGTCTCCGACCCTAACGAGTCCAAAAAAAGCAGCCAGCAGCCGAGCCAGTGGTCACCGTTTCATATATTTGGTAAGAGCAATTTTGAAAAGTGATCTCCTATTTACTAAATGCATATTATATTGACTTATGTACACAAGAGATGGTATTAGGTGCTCAGGTGTCAGTGGTGTATATGTGGCCCAGGACGCTATTGAGACTAATAGTATTTCCGTCGTTGTGAATAAAACCGCTAAAGTGCGACTAGCACTAGCCTAAGTAAACAAGAGCTGGATTTAGTTGCTCCGGTTTGAACGATATCTATGTAAGCAAGGATATTGTTTTAACTAATAGTATTTCCTTTTCCGTTACATTCACTAGTATGCACCCAAATGCTGGCTTATGTAAACAAGGATTAGATTTGAGTGTTGGGGTACTAGTGGTGTCTATGTAAACAAGGACGCTATTACAACCTATCGATATTACCTTTTCCGTTACCTACACGAAGGCGTCTAACGCTAATCTATGTAAATAAGGGTTACTTGTTGATGCTCTGGCGACAGTAACACCTATATAAAGAAGGGTGATACTGTGCCGGATCGTGATTACCTTTTTCGTTACCTACACTAACATGTGTCAAACGCTAATCTATGTAAACAATGATTAGTTGTTGATACTCTGGTAACAGCGGCATCTATGTATACAAGGGTGCTACTGTGGCTAGTAGTGATTCATTAGCTAGAGTATGCCCAACGCTGAATTACGAAGTTAGTTTTGGTGACTCCTGTGGCATTAACATCTTCGAAAACAATGATGTTATTGCGACTAGTAGCAACTTCCGAGTAAAACTGCCCTGTCAAGTCTCCATATTAAGCATTGAGATTTATTCACCCTTCCGTAATTGTATTTGTATATACCTACCTTCCTAACTGTGAGTAGAAGATTCCGAATATACCTACCCTACTTGTGACCTACTATTGTGTATAAATTGGTGTATGATTTATAACCCGCCGTGAGTAGTAAATACCGAGTGTTCCTACCTGTTACTTCTTATTATTATGTATATGTTGGTACATGATTTATAACCCGCTGTGAATGGTAGATTCCGAATTTTTCTACCCTACCCGTGATGCATACTGTATATTGAGAGATAGCCATCATTCTGTGATAGAATATGTAGCCTCACCCTTATTATTTGTTTGATTATGATTGATTGCTTGCGTAACACTATTTACATGCTTCCCACCTTTTCGCCGTTTCATTATTTTGTCACAACATTTTGGATTGTAATATATGAGCACCGCTAAATTCATTTGCCCCGCTTTTTCATTATTATTACGCTTCGATCATATTAATATCATTTTGCTTTAAGTGTCTTATTTACTATATATTTTGATTACCGCCATAAAGGCTATACATGAATATGGGTTTATATTTTGAAGGATAATTATTTTATTTATAATATAACATTTTCTTTCCTTTATTTATAATTAGAAGAACAATACACGGTTTTGTTAAACCTTTAATACTGTTTCACTAATTAGTGAATAAGTTTATTATAGCCTCCACGTAAAATCAAGAATACCTGGTTTACTTACCTAGTGAGGTAACCTAAGCCATCAGTAAGCCACTGAGGACCGAAGGAATATCACCATCAGTTCCAGAGTGCGGTCTCACTTTAAACTGACCTGGCGCCCGAGCAACCGGTTTCCGAAGAACATTTGATTCAGTTATTATTATTGAGATATCTGTCAGCGCCATTACATTCACACACCACCAATACGGTGGGGGTGTGTTAGAATCTATTTGATTTTAAATTGATTATTTACTTGTACATTATTTTATAAAATTGTCATATTTAGGAAACATTATATTTATTACATAGTTCCACTGTTTCCAGAAGTTCAGTTATTTGATTCAACAGTGACAAAAATCATCAGAACATGGATTGTACAACGTTTTATGGAAAATGACGAGTCTATGATTTACATGAAGGCCGTACAGACTCAGAACAGTAATACGGATAAAATGGATAATCACGCTATATTCTATATATAAAAATTTAGATTTTAGAATATAAAATATTCATTACTTTGATGAAATAGAAGACCTTTTAGTTAATAATGATAACACTAGCCAAGAAGAGCTAGAAACTTGACTTACTGAACTTGAAGAATAAACTCCAATAACCACAAGTTTAGAATCATCTATATCACGAGATTGAAAAGAAATACCCCTTGGACACTACATTTCAGCTAACTGTACTAGTTGAGGAAAAATCAATTCTTTTGAGGAAGTATAAAGTCCTGGTATAGTATATTTCAGACATTTTCTCTGGGATGATATCATTACACATATTGCCCATCAATCAAATCTTCATGCGTTTCCAGCGACATCCCAATAAATGTCTTGATTAGTCAAGAGCTTGAGCAATGTTTTTGCATGCCAGGCTATGGTGAAGCACTCAAATAGACGTTTATATATTAGAATAGCAAACTAAACGGTCCTATTGTATCGATAATTATAGATAGTGATAGATGGCAACTAGTGATGGCAACTAGAGTAAATTGTTGACATAACAAACAATTTATTATGTCAAAATAATAAATTGTTTGAAGGAAAAAACGTTTGCGAAAAAGGCGAACTATTTTTTTCATATCGAGCTGAAGAGTTATCAACTACCTATATATTTGGTTTTAAGCAACGCTTATCTGTTTCAACGATAGGACTCTCCCGATCCCTTGTTGAATATTTCCATTTTGTATAGGCAGAAAGCAAGCAGAATCGTAAATTGTTAATTTTCGTTTTTCCCAAGTAGCTAGTATATGATTATATAACTGGTTCTTTCCTCAGCGTTGTATTGATAAGACTATTATATTAAACAATTTTTTCCCAATACTGCGTATGATTTATCAAATGTTCATTTTAAGTTTCAAACGTATCAAACATATAGTTTTATTTATATGATCGTAAATGCTAATATTACTCCTGAAATATTACTCCTGTAAAAAGAAATATTACTCCTGCTCATTATTTTCTTTGTTGCATGTTGATTTATTGCATTTTGTCTTTGAATGAATTGGTAATTAAGTAGTAGGGGACGCTAGGGCGCAAAGGGGTACCAGCGGAGAACGGGATTGGTTTTAAATTTCCCGCTCCAGGCGGCCGATATTACTAGCGCTCTCTGCTATTATTTAATACAGCGCCACGCATTATCTGACAACAACAAACAGGTGATTGCAAACAGCTGAGAGTGTTTTCGACCAAACGTAGCGAAATTTTATGTGTTTGTATAACTGAGAGAACTGAAAGGACAAGAGAACTGGTTTCGTATTTAAAAGATACAACCACTTGCCACGTTTTTCAACAAATCTATAGAACTTGGTAAATTTCCATTGCTTTTAAAGAGAGTCAGTATTATTCCTGTATTAAAAAAGGCAGTATTATTCCTGTACAAACACTCTACCGAACAACTACAGACCGATTGTATTACTCAGATGTATTGCCAAAGTGTTTCAAAAGCCTATGGCTCTAAGAATAATTGATCATATCGAAAGTAATAAGTTGTTTCACACTAATCAACATGGTTTTAGAGCAGTCAAGTCTGTGGAAACGGCTACTACTGATATGATGCAACTGAATTACAATCTAATGGATAGAGGTGATCACGTGGCTACTATTTATTTTGACAGTGTACAGCACAACATACTATTAGAGAAAATTGATACACTTGGTTTGCGAAGACTAGTTGAAAGTTGGCTGGAATCTTACCCTGTTCATAGGCCTCTACAAGTAAGTGTAAAGCGCACTGTTTTTTCAAGTTTCGAGGTAAATGAAGGAGTTGGACAAAGTTCGGTATTGGGTCCTTTATTGTTCCTGTTGTTTACCAACGACCTATACAGATTTATTACTGCAAGTAAACTAATTTTGTAAGCAGATGACAGCCTTATAATTGTAGGTGGATGTTCTCTGAATAATTTGTCTGCAAATATAGAGCTTGTAGTAACACAATTTCAAGATTGGTGCATTGCAAACACCGTTATTGTGAATAAGAACAAGACTATGTGCATTTACTTTAGAAATAAGGGCAGTAGTCAACATCTGCCTAAGTTATATAATTTCAGACCATGTGAAGCAGTAAAGTATCTAGGAATAACAATTGACTACCGATTAAATTTCAGTGAACATATCGATGCTGTATGCAACAAACTGAATAAAGCGTGTTATGCGATAAGAGTACTGAAAACAGAGTTACCAAAGAAAGCGGTAATATCTACCTACTATGCGATGGTTGACTCTGTAATTAATTATAACATAATATTGCGGGGTCAAGCTAGTGAAGCTGAAAGAGTCTTTATCGCCCAGAAGAGAATTATAAGAAGCATCTTCAATTTGTCCGCTTTAGAATCATGTAGGCCTATCTTAATAGAATCTGAAATTCTAACACTATGTTGCTCATATCTGTATAAACTACAAATATTTGTACATAAAAACATTGGGGAAATGTTTGTTTAAAAAAATGAGCATCATACTCAAAACACTAGGAATAAGGAAGAAGTGTCGGTTCCGCAACACAAACTACATAAATTTAAGAAATCACCACTATGTGCTCGAGGATATGTTTACAATAAGCTTCCGTTGCACCTAAAGCAAACACAAAGCCGCATACTATTTAAAGAGAAATTAAAGAAATACTTGATGGAGAAGGCGTATTATAATAAAAATGAATATATGGAGTCTGAATAAGGGCAAAATGGGCGATCAGACTAGGATATAAATCATTCATATATGAAATAACGTGTCGTATGCAATGTGCTGTGATATTATATTCCTATTGTATTTATTTATTTATTTATATTTATATGATATGTATAGCACAATTTGTAAACTATTGCGATCAATATATGTCTTATGTCTTATGCAAGAGGGACTGTTTGGCTTAACAATGAAAGAACTAAGAAGGTTAGCTTATCAACTAGCGATCCGAAATGGTTGTAGGCATCCATTTAACGACGATACAGAAATGGCAGAGGAAGATTGGGCACAATGTTTTATGAGGCGCCATCCGGAATTAAGCTTGAGAAAGCCGGAGGCAAGTTCTGGAGCGCGAGCGATGGGGTTCAACGGAGTAGCAGTCGCGAAGTGTTTTACATTGTTAAATCAAGTTATTTTTGAAAATAATATTACTGGGGAAATAATTTATAATTGCGACGAGACCGGTATTACGGTAGTTCCAAAGCAACTTTCAAAAATTATTGCAAATAGAGGACAACGTCAAGTGAGCGTATTGACTTCTGCTGAGCGTGGCAACACGATAACCGCCGAAATTTGTTGTTCTGCTGTGGCGAATTTCATGCCTCCAATGTTGATTTTTCCTCGAAAACAGAAACAACGAGCATTTCAATTAGGTTTGCCGCCTGGTGGATGGGCTGAGGTTCATAACTCTAGATGGATGACTATAGAAGTGTTTTTGAAGTGGTTTACAAAGTTTATTGAATTTTTAATGCAAAAAAAACAAACTCCTATTCTCTTGCTTTTTGATGGGCATGTATCTCACAGCAAAAACTTCGAAGTAATCGATCTAGCTCGTAAAACTGGCGCCATTTTGTTGTCCTGTCCGCCTCACTGTTCGCACAGACTCCAGCCTCTAGACGTGGCGTTTATGAAACCTTTGAGTCTATAGTACGAAAGCGAAGTGCGAAAATGGTTGCGGTCAAACACAGGTAAAGTCGTTACTTTATTCCGAATATCAACCTTATTGGGCATGCCTTTGTTAATGCTGCGAACATGAAAACTGCGCTAAACGGTTTCGAAAAAAACGGGCATTTGGCCAACAAATGAGGATATTTTCAATGAGGGATGACTTCTTACCAGCGAAGACAATTAATATTCCCATTGCTGAAACACAAGCCGTTCCTCAGCCTGAAACTCAAGCCGATTCTACTCCATTCGATGAGCCTGAACCACAAGCTGCTCCTACAGTCGATGAGCCTCCAAAAAATAAGAATTCTTTTAATAATACCTCAACCCCAAATCCCAAAGTCACGAAGAAAAATAGAATCGAATCACAAAATAACCCTCTACCCAATGTTCCTGGATACCTGACCCTCCTAATGCACTAATAAAGACACCTAGGAGTTCCAGTTTTCCATCCCTTTCTCCGGAAGTTATTATACCAATAGCAAAAGTAAAGACCACCGTTAAATGAGGGCAAAGAAAAATAGGCAAAACCGCTATTCTCACATCGCTCCTTATCAAAAAGAACTGACCGAAGCTGAAGAGAGAACAAATCAGGTTAGGGAAGCACCAAAACAAGTTGAAAAGAATCTGTCTGGTCACAAACAGAAAAAGGACCAGAGAATATATCTGTGCCAAAAAAGCAAAATATGGAAGTTAAAGAAAGCTCTGAGGAGTCTGAGGAGGAAGAAGGAGCTTTATACTTATATTGCAATGACCAATATTCAAGTTCAGCTAAGGATTTCATGCCATTAGTGCAAAAAGTGGACTGACAACTCTTATGCGGGGATAGATAGACAAGGACGACGAGTCTATTCTGGTATGTGAACTCTATAAGCCCGGTAACCGCGAGTATCCCATTCTGCCCGCCTGCGGGGCAGGATATATAAGTTGCCTATATATAAGTTGCCTAGTAGATACGGAAAACAAATACATATTAAAAATTATTTGTCTTCGAATAAGTGCCTGTTAGCTCAATTGGAGGAGCAATCAACCGGCAATCGAGAAGCCCGGGATCGATTCCCGGACGGTGTAAACATTTTTTCGAGACACAAGTAAGAAAATATATTAATTTCATAATTTACTCTATTAAATAATGCGATCGTGGAGGTTTAACCACGAAACATCCAATATTCAATAAAACTAATTCGCTAAAATGTTTACCGTTTGCAAATAATAGAATAGTTTTCGTTTGAAAACAACCTGTACTATTTATAAGTAGTTGAAACGTTTTCGAGAAAAATAATAAAATTCCAAAATAAAAAAACATTTTCGAAGAAAACACAGTAACCCATATCATTAATGGGAACATTCAAAGTCAAAAATATTCCTCAATGAAAATTCAAAACTCCCTCACCCATTGAGAAACGAGATATATCATTCAAGACTTTGGTGATCATTTACAAATCATATGTAAACGAGTGTAAAACAATTTATTCCCCGCAAGCAAGTGAGGATATAATTTTTTTGTTCCTTGCAATGACAAAGGCATCTTATATAATTATTCTGCATATGTAGAGATAAATTAACTGTCTCACTGAATTAATTTTTCTTCTATCCAAATTCAGAACATAAATTGGCCCAAATAATTTCTATGGAATTTAACCATTTATAATACTATGATAACTAGCTAACTTCACTTTCTTTGACGACAACCTAGCAGAGCATAAAAATATTTTGCTAGAAGGCGTTTGAATTATTAATCATTTGGCTGATATTCTACTAATGCAAGAATAAGGATTTGATGAGAAGAACAAATTAATCGCAAGAGCAAGTGACTAGTCTAGTTGATAATACTGAAGTGCGGGTAATTAAATAAGAATGTAATAGGGTGCTAAAGTTTATGCCAACGTTTGCACCAGGGAAACTGAAGTCCAACTGTCAGCGATCTGAAAAAAAAACAAACTATCTAGATCGATTGCCCTGATATTGTGATAACATACAATCTGTTTACGCGAGATGTTGATTTGATGGACTTACTAATTGCACTATAAATCGCAAAAATTATATCGCTATATGATCGCAAGAATATGTTTACAAATTATTTTTTCATTTTATACATGTGATTGTTCCTCTTGACTGGTGTATCGTAGAGCCTACAAGAGCCCTGAGATACCTAAAACAAATTTTCACAAGATTACAAGATTTTAAAATGAGCATTGCTAAAACTCTTCTTCCTGGGCAAAAAGACGCATACACCTACGGTTTTGACGTTCAATTAGGTATAGAAAAGAAAAAAGGTTATGCCACTAAAATTATTCCATTTAAATTCTTATTTTAGTTTTATTTTACTGTATTCAGTGTACGTATTTCGTAAGTCATGATGGCTAAATTCTAGGAAATGTTTATTTATGTAAGCATTATTGTGATATAATCAAATACATTAAAAATATTGAAACTAATTAAGTGTCATATTAAAATAACTTCATCATTATTGTATCTAGATTAAACGTGTTCAAGGGGAGTTATAAATTCATTGTAGTTATTTAGCGTAGTATTAAATATTCTTGTATTGATTGGTATCGCAGATTCTGATATATTTGCGTGACAGATAGGTAAGGAAAAAATGTGACACAAACCGCTACGTTTGTAGAAAAGGGGCTTATATGTATGGGTTTCAGCCAAGATAATTCGTGCTCAGCGAAGGTGCGAGATGCTTCGTGACGGTAGGCGCGATTTAGGACATGTCAAAGGGGTTTTAGCAGTAGAAAAGATAGCTACAAGCTGCTTTCCGACGGCAGAAGCCGAAGTAGGAAATTAAGTGCAGGCTCTTAAGCGATTATTTAAAGGGAAGAAAATTAGAAGGGGAAATTTAAGCAGGAACCGGGCTGCAGCTGGACGCTAGAAAGCTGCCTAAATCGAATGTATTGGAGGCATCCCATAAAAAAGCAGTTCTTTAAACCGCATATTTAAATTTCTTAAAGTTAAAAATAAACATAATTACAATATAGTGTTGTGATGTGTGCAGCTCAAATGTAAGTTTTTATTATATTATTATATTTTTTTGCACTTTAAAAATCTCAAACACATTAAATTCGGAATATATTCTTGTCACAATTCAAGACACAATTTGTTTTATTCAAAACTTCACTTATATATAATTATCTGCTTTATTTTTATTGGAAATTATTTTATGTACTGGAGAATTGGGGTCAAAATTTATCGCATGCTAATATTTATTGTCATGAATATATTGAATAAAGATAATAATGAATTTTATTATTTATTGTCAAAATGAAAATCATCGGTAGTTGGACATCAGATTTTAGCTATGTCCAAAAGTTTTCAGCGATGTCCAACTACCGATGATTTTCATTTTGATATTATATGAAACTGGACAAGAGCATTTTATTTAATTATTTATTGTGTTAAACTGACCCGATTTAATTGCCAGTTATGTATTAAATTATTTTGAAGAAATGAGTTATTAAATTATATTTTCGACACTTTTTTATAGTTGGGTTTCTTAAATTAGTAGAACTAAAATTTATTCATGTAACAAAATATCACCCTGCTATTTTTTCATAAATATAACGTGACAATATAACATATTTTCAAGTATTTTATAAATAAAAATTTTCAGTTTCTTTCTGTATTTAAAAAACCAATAAAATAGGTACATATTCCCAGACGTTCCACATAATACTTCTATGCCTTTTTAGCATTGTTATAATGAAATACCAGATCAGGTTTTAATCTGTTTGTTACAAGTTGTATGTTTGTTTCAAGTTATGAGTATAGAAACTGGGCTTTTGTTAATTTATTTTATAACTTTCATGCCTCAGCATGCTTTTCACGCGTAAAACGTTTCGACTATGATTGTCATTTTCTTGCTGCCAAGTCTCGCCATTTTTGGAGCATCATTATATCCATCCGCGATGCTTCTTCTTGATGCTCAACGTATGCCATGGCGTCTTCTAAGGCATTTAGTGCATCTTCATGGGATACTTTTGGGATACACCATTAGAACCTGCTGTTAATATCGGTTGCCATAATTGTCTACGAGAGCTACAATTTATTCGTCTGTTATAGCTTACTCATTGCCTTCCTTCAACCAACATTCAACTTCGTCTACAGTCGCTTTCTCAGATCCGGTGATGCGTTCTACTCAAGGAAAAATGCTTTCGTCAGTATTTTTTGGATCCTCTCCATCTTCAGTTGCATTTTCTTCAAACAACTTATTCCAAGATTTAGTTATTGTTGAAGCAGCCCAGGCCCTTACAACCCAATAAGCAACATCCTTTACGTTAACGGCTTTCAATTTAGTCATCACATCAACCTGCCCACCATCTATTTTTTCTAACAATCTTGCTTGTAGTTTCCTTCGGTAATTTCTTTTAAGTATTTTCAAAACACCCTGGTGCATTGGTTGACAAATGGTCGTTAAATTCGGTGGTGGAAACACCGCCTTGGCGTCGCCATCTGGAAGCGCATTTGCAGTCGGGTCCGTTGTCTAACAATATTACGACTTTTTTTGGAAGATTTTTTTTCAAATATCTTTCTGTGAAAACAACAAATTCCTTAAAAAGCCATTCTTTGAAACCTTTGCTACTCATTCACGCACTTTTCTGATGGTAATACTTTAATGGAAGAGTATTTCTTGCAATTGTTTTGAATGCTCGTGGATTTTTTGGTTTCCCAATCATTGCAAGATCAATTTTATGGTTCGCTGATGCATTGCTGCAAGCAGGAATTGTTACCTTTTTTTGCTATATTTGTGGCCAGGGGCTGATTTTTCTTTTCTGGCTACAAGGCTTTTACTAGGCAACAACTTAAAGTTAAGCCCTGCCTCATCACAGTTGAAAATTTGGCCGCCTGCAAGGTTTTCATTTTCAATAAAATGATCTTCAATCTCAACATTCATATCTTCATATCTTTGAGCACAGTTTTTCCCCACAAACATTTAACTAGCGGATTTTCTAAGATCTTTTCCACCTATCGAGCTAGCCAACACTTGTCGTGAGTTCGCCATCAACTTCATATAATCTGTTTTTAGATGCTACGCTTTTTTCTGCAGGACAGGTCCAGGAATAGGCACACTTTTGTCTCTGAACTGGGTAAACCATAAGTAAAAAGCTTCACTTACTTGTTCATATTAACAATTTATTATTCATTGTTTTTTCTCTCCATAATACACTTTCAGTGACTCTTGAAGGACACAATATTTCTATTTCAAATCGTTCTTTTTCCAATCTCCCACTGTTACCTGTCCGATGCCATAGTCAACAGCAAGCTCCTGCATTGTCTCTCCTTTGTCCAGTCTTTTGATTGCTTAAAGTTTTTGTTGCATACATACAACAACCTGCTTTTTTTTCGTTATCATATTTGCGTAATAATCAATACAGTATGTAAAGTACAGTAAGAAAAACTATAGAAAAACACAGTAATAACAACAATTCAGTATACGACAATACTAGCTACTGTACTCACTAACAACTCCACAAAACAGAATTACGTAGTTAGTAGACCGATTCGCACTATACTGAGCTATGACACAGCGAAGTGAGGTTATGGGTAAATGACACTTGAGGCAACGGCTAAAGGAACACGCACGCGTGAATTAAATAAGCGGTGCATTTTGTCGCTGTCACTTGCCTGGTTTATTTTTTACGGGAGACGTGAGATAAGACGGAATGTTGGCACAAGCAGCGAAGGTCGGATAAGTGAGGCTCTACTATAGTATATTTATATAAATACTAATGAATACTGTCCGTCCTTCACGTAACACATCGTTTGCCAAAATCACGTATTGGGAATACCCTTTTCGTTCTTTTTTTTCCAGCGTAAATTTCTTGCTCTGGCAATAGTGCGAAGTTTTGTTAAAATAAATGAGTTATAGCAATAACGTACCCAAAAATATCTTAAAACACCTTAGCACGCTTAAATCTATCGCCTGATACAAAAGGTCATTCAATTACGCGTTGGCATGAACGTGCTAATGTTAATATAACTATCCCGTCATATGACAACTGTCTTGATATTTCCCACAAATAAGACGCACTGTTCTTTACTATTTCTGCAGCTAAGTTGACAAAAAAGTCTATATATCCAAAATTTACCCTAAACTAAGAGTACATGTAAAGAGCACATAAAAAACTGAAGTAAGAAAAACTTTCTAGAATATGAAATATGCATACTCGAAAAGGCACCATTCTGCACATATACTTCACATCCATTGTGAATGCGGTTGACTACGGCTATTCTAAGTTAGAGAGCGCCAAAAAAGCTTTTAGTAGTTCACATGCTAACACATTCAGTATAAGCGTACGTATATAAAAATACGTAGATATACAGATATACACACAACCACATCGGGTGATTCTAAAAGATAAATCAAAATTTTAAAGAATTTAAGAAACTTTAGGATGTTTTCGAAATCTTTGTTTCGAAAAATATTGTGCTTTAAATTTTAGTAACAGAAAATGAAAAATAGATTTATGCATTATTCTTGGAGAAACTGTTCAGTAAATCAACTTAGATATGAAGATTTATTTAAAACAAACTGAATTTTTATCTGCTGTGCATAAATTTGCATATAAGAATCATACTTTTCAGTAACTCACTAAGTAAATTTTTCGTCCAAATTAAGTTTGATGTGGTTGCGGAACATGTAACTTCCGGGCCAGAAATTGGCAAAGGCGTTGTAGAGTCATACTAGTTTTTCATGGCCCCACAAAAATTGCAATATTATAACTACGTAAACAATATTACTTAACATTTGTGGCAAAAATTGTTAAATAATATTGTTTACGTAGTTTTTATATTATATATGTATATGTATATATATATAT
>WYDF02009344.1:0-13724 GCA_009867245.2 Adranes taylori
GAAAGGAGGGGCGTTAGGGCCTGAAAGGATACCGGTGCAAGTGTGGGGTTGTTTGAATGAGGATGGAGTGAGTGAAGCAAGAAATGGTTTTAATTGAATGAGGGGATGATCTCGTAGAGCCACAGTGATTTTGCAAAGGGGAGGGGAACGGTTGATGACATTGTAGCCTTGAACTGTGGTCAATCAGCCATTGGCTAAAAAGAAGAAGGTATATTTCCTGTTCGTTGTCCTGAAATCAGCCTTTGATAGCATTAATAGGAAGTATTTGTAGGAAAGATTGGATGATGTGGGGATTTCGAATGGTATGATAAGAATATTCAGGAGGTTGTATGATGGAACAGTTGCCAGGGCTAGAGTGAACGCGGGTGTGTCTGAATGGTTTGAAGTAGGTATGCGGGTTAGACAGGGGGCCCTATTAGTTCTAGTCTATTTAATATTTATATTTCGGGTTTGGAGGAAGTGTTGAGTAATGGGCAAGCTGGGGGATACAGATTGGAAGTGCTAGGTATGGTCGCTGACTTACACCGACGGCATCGTATGTATGGCGGGTACTAGAGAGGAGATGACTAAGGTGATTGGGAGGGTAAATAGGTATTTGGAAAAAAGTGGATTAGTACTGAATGCCGCGAAGACTGAGATAATGGTGAGTAAAGGAGGTGGTAGAGAATGCAGGAGCCATGTATTTAATATGGGAGGAAATAATGTAATGTTGTGAAAAAGTATAAATACCTAGGACTTATGGTGACTCAAAGTGGGTGTGAAAGAATTATAGATGGAGAAGGATTTGAGAATGAGATTGTCGAGAGAATAATAGATGTTGAGAAACAAGAGCTGAATGAAAGAATAAGAAAATGTAGGTATTATTATAAGTATGAATGGATAAGGGTTGAAGAGGGGTTGGCTGAATATTTAGGGTCTGGTATAAGTATGAAAGAGAAAAGCATAATTGCGGGGTTTCGGGGTGGGAGTGAAGAAAGAGGGAATAAATATTGGATAAATGAGCAAGAGAGGATGTGTAGAGCGTGTGGAAATGAAGAAGAAAGTTGGATGCCTTGGATGAGATATTGTGTGAAGATGGAGTGTACGGATGAGGAAAGGATGAGAGGAGAGAATTGGAGGCGTTGCTTAGGACAGGATGGAGGCGGATTGAGCGTAATGGAGAAAGTGGGAAAGGTTATAAGTAAAAAGGAACGGTTTTGATTGAGTTCAAATCTGACTTTTAATAGCGAGCATAGTCGCAGTATAAAGAACGATTTGTTCTAATATTTTCTAGGTAAAGCGTCACCAAAGAATTCTCTAATTTAATTTTTCACCTACAAAAATTAAATTAAAATCACTCAGTCGATCACAAAATCTCTATGCTAGCAAAAAAAATCAGGTAATACAAATTACACATTTTAATCATTCGGCTGAATCTTCCAAGTCGCTTATAATAATTATCTAATCTACGTCATGTAGACTTTCGGTCGAAATCTTTCGATCATTAATTACTTAATGCTTTTATTCTAATTTCTCACTTATCTACACTTTTTACATCCCCTTCCATACACCTTCGAGCATCCTGGAGAAAATCGATGCCAAGGGGAGAAGCCACGGCCTATGTACCAACCGCATCGACGTGCCGACAAGCGAACCATGTAGATGAACTGACAAATCCACCTCACTGACGAATCCATCTCACCGATGAGTCTATCCCACCGACGGCCGCACGAAAGTTAAATTTTTTGTATTGTCTATATTGTGTTCAGTTGGCGTTAAATTCGAAGGTAACTTATATATTTTTTCCATAAATAGATCCAATATAAATGTGTCATTAAAACTATTATTTCTAGCAATACCTCTTATTATATTAAATTCTCTAAAAAAAATTGATAAATTGTGAAAGTGCTGTGAAATTGTTTTGTTTTGGATATATGTTTGGAATTTTGTAGGTATGTTTTGAGTCTTTTGAATGTAGAGAATGTTCATTCAAACGTGGCTGCACTGCAGATACTGGTAAACTAATATATATTTTTTCAGAAGCTTAATGAAGAGTGTTCTCTGTTTATCTATGAAGAATGTTTCATTGCAAATATCAATAGTCTGTAAAACTGTTGTTGGTGTAGTGTAGTGCCTTTAAAAGTTTCTTATCGGATTAAGGTACTCCATGTAAATTAATTCAACTAATTAATTTAACATAGAAATAATCCTCCAGAATAATATAGATTGACCAATTCAATTTAATTCAAATATATAATTTAATAACGCAGAGATTTATCATCAATAAACATCCAATGTATGGAACGGACTAAAGCAAATATTCCACACATATATTCGAAATTCAAGAGCGCGAAGCCAAAATGCCTGGTACAGCTTTATACTGTACGCGAAAAACAGTTAAGCAGCTCACATATATACACACCAACAGCAAGAGGTCGCGAGAGATGCTACAGACATTTGGAATCATACTTGAAAGCCTTGTGGATTACAAACACCAACGCATTTATCATTATTATTATTTCGCCAAGGAAGCAAGTTTGTTTACTCATACATCCTTGTACAAGTCGTCTCCAGCAATTACATATATACATACATGTACAATTGTTTACTTTTGCGAAATATTTTTGCTATATTCTAAAATTATTCTAGGCACTCCTTTTTTTTCTACTGGCTGGCTTAGTATTGGCAGGGTAGCGATCTTTGCAAGTTTACTCGCGCTTTATTCTGATTGGAGAACAACTTAGGATATCATAGAAATTTGATGGACGTGCAATGCAATATTTTTCCTTAAAATTCTCAACGAATAAAAAAATGCTTTTTATTGGTAGTAAATTTACCTAGGCCATGCCTAAATGCAGCTGTTAACAAGCCCACCCAAGACAGCAATCAGTAGATGTAAATTTGAATTTGTGGATATTCTTCTTCTTCTTCTCCTTTTTCAGCCTTTATGCTTTCCAGTGCTGGATGGAGGCCTCCCCCATTGATCATCACTTTTTCCGGTCCTTTGTCTCTTGATGCCATGTCGTGCATGCCGTTCTTTTGAGATCGTTGATCCATGTTTCCGGTGGATGTCCAATTTGTCGTTTCTTAGGCGGCCGCCATTGCATTATGGTTTTGGTCCATCGATCGTCCGTCATTCTGGTAATATAACCTGCCCAATTCCATTTTAGCGACGCTATTCGTTCCATGACATCGGTGACTTTCGTTTGCTGTCGGATTCACTCATATGTCATTTTGTCTCGGAGTGAGATTCCTAGCATTGTCTTCCCCATGGCCCTTTGTGTCACTCTCAACTTGTTCGCTGATGTCTTTGCTATCGTGAGACTTTCGGCAAAGAGTCCGTATATCAGCACTGGCAGCACGCAAATGTCGAACACCTTCCTTTTCAGACTGTTGTTCATCTTGCTCGTGAATATATACTGCCGTTTGATTGTCGAAACCGATCGTCATGTCATGGCAGAGGTACTTGTACGAGCTTACGATTTCGACTTCCTTGAGTCCTGTTTTGATAGAAATTTGATTTTAAAAAGGAAAATGTTTTTATTTATTAATAGGAATAGAATTTTTGATTTTTAGATGTTCGTTTTTGTTTTCGACATGTTCATCTTCAAGCCAATTTTCTGCGATTTCTCGTTGAGCTGCATCAGCATCGTTTCAATCTGTTGCAGAGACGTTGATATCAGGACATTGTCGTCGGCAAATCTAAGGTAACTCGTCCAAGACTCCAAGATAAATCCAAGACTCGTCAGCACTGACAATACTGTACACATTTTTGGAGCGTCCTCTGTTGAAACGATTCAGTGTTCTTCGGCACCAACTGACACGAGCCGCCATTTGTTTATCGGTCCTCAGATGCGGGTTCCAAAGAGAAACAAATTTTTCACGCCCAACTAGTCATGTATAATCTTTTGGATAGATGGCTTAGAAATGCCCAAGAAACTCTCTATCTCTTGGTAGGTTACATGACCATCTCCATTAGTGATCTCGCGCACAGCATTAACGTTTTACTGGGTGACCGATGATTTTGGTGGACCTAGGCTAGGATCTTCGCTGAGATTTATGCGTCCACGTTTGAATTGAGACTACCAGTGAGAAATTGTCGATTGATGTCGCTTCATTACCAAAGACAGCAACCCAACAAGGCATTGTTGTTGCAATTAACTTCTTCGAAATTTGTAAAAACTTATCGCTTGGAAATGCTCTCGATTCAATTCCATATTTTTCAACGCTTTACTGACTTGGAAAAATTTACTGTGACTAAACCACTCGTTGTAGTTTGACTAAATTTTCAACACGTATCAATATAATGTTGAGGTTAATTTTGGAATCATATATTTTATTACATGCGTCCTGTATGTGGCTATATGCAAAATTCGAATGACATTCTCGTACTTAGATTCATAATTCTTTTATGTCAAGTGAAGTTTGAGAGGTTGAGTTATGTCTACGAATTACAAATATTTTTGGAACAAAAAATATCATTTGTTATCTTGTTACCATTTATCATTTGAGAATATTTGTGTACTTATAGCATTAATAAGAAGAGCGAATTCTAACCCAATCCTGAAATCTCATGTGTGAGTATGTTATGTAAAAAGAAACAAAATAAAACAGAATAAAAGCTGTATAGTGGTCGAAAAACAATCTCGACCCTGCTTTGCTACGATACATTCTGTGATATATTTGAACACCAAATTTCTAGCACTCTCATTCGTAAATAAATGGTTTGCCATTTTGTTATTGATTTTTTTATCTTGGGTGCTCGCTAAAATATTGAACAAAAGAAGACAGAAGCTATCAACAGCTATCAAACGATTGTCTTAAACAAAACTTGTTCAAATTCGATAACAAAGTGGCCCCATATTGCCCGAGATTTATATGGCCCCAGATTGCCTGGCAATGGGCTCACCTCTCAGCCCTATCTTGGCCAACTTGTTCATGGATGATTTAGAAACAAAATTTCTTCAATGAAACGACCCTTCAATCAAAAAGATCTGTTTTTGGAAGAGATACGTAGATGATGTTTTTTGCATAATTGGGATAACTATTATTAGTGTCCATTGTGTATTGTGTTTTGTACAATGCCAATTTTATTTACTAGGATTCCAGGATTGGAGGGAACTTCTTGGAATCCTATTTGTCCTGCTGCATAGCTGATCGCCCAGAGGATGCATCTGAAACATGGGGATGTTTTACTGCAAACTGAAGTTCTGTAAGTTTGCAGTAAAATGTAAGTCTATATTTATTTGGCTAAAGCTTTGTTATTTTGAGCCAACACTCTTTTTTGTGGCTGCTTTTTTGGAACGAATTGTATCAATGATTGTTGTGTTTTATCCGATAAATCGGATAACACATTGACAATTACTTGTGCCGGTTTACGGAAGATAAAGGCTTACAGAATATTATTCTGATAGTTTTTCGTCCGATATGAAATTGTAGAAATCCCGAACAACTTAATCAAATACCAAAGTCAAAGCACAAAAAGGAATCGAACCCGACTTCAAGAATAGGAAAACTTTGAAGAAATTTTCATGTTGTAGTATATTTTAAACAATGTAACGAGGAAAATGGAAAGGAATTCAACTTCAAAAAACATGGGCCGATGGACGTACAACATTTGCTGTTAGTTCGTAATAATATTGATAGTACAAAAATTAACTCTAACAAACAGAAGTCTAAATACGCTAACAAACAGAAGACACTGACATGATGAAACGAACTTGATGATGACGGTTTAATTTTATTACCTACAGAAAAGAACAATAACAGAGAATTGAGTTTAAACGAACATCCAAGTGTCAATAATGGTCCAAACATCAAGAAACTTGCACCAAATAGTACTCAGAGGAATTCCCGAAAATTTGATCGCAGAAAATATTAAAGAGGATCTGGAAGAGCAAGGGCTACCAGTATAATCGGTTGCCAGATTGCGTAATAAATCCAAAAAGTTTCCTTTGGTTTTAGTAAATACGCCTACTAAGCCAAAGCGACGGCCCACACGAGTCAAGCAATGTTGCAAATATCAACGGTATCGCACTAGCACCTTTCAAGGGAATGTGTCAAGATAGATATTCCACGGTGTGCAAATTACGAAGGTAATCATCGGGGTGGGTAATGACTGGACGTGCCTTAAAAACCCGGACCTAATAAAAGCAAATATTGAAAAACAAAAACAAGAACGCATAGACGCCTCAAGAGAGAAACCTGGCATAAGTTATGCTCAACAAACTGAAGGATACAATAACACAAATTTTACTGAAAATCTAGATGCTAGAATAAAAAACGTAATAATATCAGTTTTATTACCTCAACGGCGTACAAAACCGTATAAATGAAATAAAGACATGGGAAGAAAATATTAGTGCAATGTTAATAAGACAATCTGGGCTTAATCCAGGTCACCGATTTGTTGCCCCTGGCTATTAAACAATTAGAAAATATATACTGGGAAGTAATTAGGGTGGGGTAGCCGTATTAATCAATAACAAGTACAGTTTTGAATAAATCATATTAAACACTCAAAACCTAGAGAACATGGCTATAAAAACAAACTTTGGAGGTGAAGATCTTCCTTTAGTGGTTCTATACATGAAACCAAATAATTCTCCAACAAAAGAAGATTTGGATCGAATATTTAAATATGGAGTAACAATAGAGGCTGGTGATCTAAACTCTAAGCATCCGAGCTGGGCTAGTCGCGTAACAAATATTATATCCAAATGAAGCTACAGTAATTCCTAATCTTCCGAATTGTAGAGAAGATGTTATTGACATTTGTTTGAAGCACCAAGTTAAAAAAAGTATTAATATAAAAACATCTTTTACGCTGTCATCGGATCACTTCCTAGTAGTGATGGAATTAGGGAATGTCAAATCAAGGAAGGGAAAACAGGTAATTAGACCATAATGGACAAGATTTGAGTACGAAATGTCTCAATGTAAACTACCAGGCCCACCAGAAAAATTGGCGAATGAGATCGATAACGTGGTAAACCATTTGACAAGGGCAATACAGGATTTCATAGGTAAATGTTTCAAACGTATCATATAAGAAAATCCAAATAATTTAAATAATATTGAGAAGCGGCTTATAGTAAAAACAAATACGAAGCCAACCTCAATTACGCTCATACGCGTCATTCCAATGACAAAGCCATTTCAGGTACACGACATGTTTCTGGACAAAAGAAGAGACTCATGGAACGATTCGGTGAAAAATGCGTGCGTAGAAAATTGAAGTGAAGGCGTACGGAAATTCTTAAAAAGGATCAAGGACAAACCGGATTAGAATGTACCTATAAAGTGTCAAAACGGACGATTAATTTTAGATGATTTTGAAAAAGGAGAAGTTTGTGCCGACCATTTGAAAAACAATTTACAAATGAAAAGGACATTTTAGAGGTAGCTGAAACAATTTGGAATTTGAAACAAATTTGCAGCTACTCAACAAGCGGCTATCTTTGAACCTTTTGTTCGGTATCCCAGAAAGAAACGATTCTCTACAAACAAATCACATGAAATTTCCTTTACAGTTAATTAAAATAATTGGATTTTTATCTAAACAATAGGACTTTCCAAATTAAATGCGGTAATTGACTTTCAACACGCAAAAAAATACGGAAAGATCCATCACAAGGTTCGCCAATTTCACCTCTGTTATACAAGATATACGTCAGCAATATGCCGAAATTCGAAGCGAAAAAGCATACAAAAGTTTTGCAATTTGCAGACGACACGGCAATTTCAAAACCGAGTGAAGCAAAAAGAAAACTGGAACGAAACCTGAACATAATTTAGCAATTTTGTAAGATTTGGAAAATTAAATTAAACAATCACAATCCAGAAATAATGAAAATAGGAAAAAGCCCTTTCATAAAGGTTAACCGCATGGGAAACATACAGTTAACTACTGTATGGGAAAGCCACATATCTTGGATATACTTTTGATTAAAAATATACTGGACATTCCTCGTCAAAAGGAGAGACACCATAGCAACAAAAACAGCGCAAAAGTCATTTTATATTCTCAAACATGGCTTTATTCTTAAACATAACCACTGCTCATGTATGGCTGTCAAGTATGACTTTAGATGTCCCGTAGTACATGGAAAATCGGGAACTTATGGAAGCACTGGAAGCACAACGCACAATACAGATTGCAATCAAAAGAAGAGTAAATATGATAGAATCGCTATGTAATCATGCAAAGGCAGAATTTCAAGCGTTAGGCAACAGCTTGTAGCACAGGTTCCATTATCAAAAAGTTAATAATCGATATAAACTCATCATCTGGCTTCATGCTGGGTGAGTGAGAAACATACATGAATCATAAGCGACTCGATTAAGATGAAGAAAATGTGGTTAACAAAAGAAACCGTCTGATTGAAATTCTTTTTGGTTTTTCTGGTTTTGAATTCCACTTGGTTCCTTTTGTATCAATGCAGTTAATAATTCCGTTCTTTTCATTTTATTGACATCCTGTATGAGTGAATCTTTACTATTCCTGCATAATTGTTCGTTGTCCTCTTCAACTACTAGTGCCGTCAAGTTTTCTGAGTCATCAGAAACAATATCAGCTAGAGAACTTCTACCAACTAAAACTCAAGCTACAAAGCTGAGAGCCATCTTGCTAGCGCTCTCTCTGAAAACCTAATTTTTGTGATAGTTGTTTTCTAAAGTACGCCAGTGATTGGTCAAAATCTGACGTTTACGACTCCTGAATAAAGCTCTTCCCGAAACTAAAAGCTATATATACCACTGCAAATCTGTGGTTACTTTTACATCAAAACTATATTGTCATAAGTATTCCATGTAACCGTTGAATTCATTTGCGTCTTTTAAACGTATTCCGAGGCACATGACTTGATTAGCAACGCATTTATAATATAGAAAGAAGTAATGTTGAACAAATGTTTTGCTTCTATAATTACTGCAAATAAATTAATAATTTTTTAAACTCTAAACTTTTTATTAGCGTACATTAAATTTAAGTCTTCGATTAAACAAAAATGGTAATTGAAAGAAATAACGATGCCTAAACCAAATCATCTGAGAATGAGGAGTGTTTGTTTAAAAAATATTTAAAAAATATCTAAGTAAGAAGCAGTAATAATAATACTTAATTTGATTTCTATACTATAGAAATCAAATTGAGTTTATATTATATGTTACATGTTTATAAGTAAAGTTGGTTTGTTTAGTGGTAATCATCAGTGGCGGATCTAAAAAATTTAGAGGGAACCTAATTGGAGACAATCGTTTATATACTCTACATTTCAATGATATAAGGAAAATGGGGTGTTCATTTAAATTTTTTATTCGTCCGATTAAACGAAATCCTTTCGTTTTAAGGATTCTATTCGAATGAATTTTTAATCTATTCTATTTGTCCATATTTTGCATTTACTGAAAGAGGTCCAACTTGACGAAACGGGGGAGATCATTTTGGACTTTCTGTTATTGTTAAACTTGTCGAGCGGCAGAGAACATTCAAATCTAATTACTAGCAGAAATCTAAACACGATAAGAGGAAAATGGGAAAAGTTATGACGCGACAGGTTTATATCATAGTTATAAATTAGAAATTTCGAATGAAGTATATACATATATTTTCGACATAATTTTAAATATTTCCGTACATATGTCATTTATCTCCCATGTTAAGGAAACATGTTATTATGACATCTCAGTCAAATTATAGAAGATTAACTTGTTAACAGTACCATGTTTAGTGTACTTCTCAATTTAGGGTCTGGAAACAGAGGCTACAAGATGCGAATTGACAAATTTTGCGCCTCACGTATATAAAGAACAAGCCTCTAAAATAAAAGTTTAAAGATTAGCTTCGTCTACATAAGTTTATTTGTTTTTAATCAAATGCAATTTTGGCCACACTTGCCATTTTCAAGCTACCACAATAACATGGCATAGTTAATGGATGTTAACAGATTACTAAAGCATCGAAAAGTTAAATTAATGAAAAATAATTTATCTTGAATGATTTGAGCGCACCAGCCCACATGGACAAAGCGAAGACACTGAAATTTGTTAATTATATTTATATGAAGTTAACTGAAGTGTCAAAAATCGTAGTGACATTTAAAGTTACTAGTAATAACTAGAAATTTCTATAAATAAATTAGGGTACAAATACTTCGCAAATATTTAAATTAAATTAATGTTGGGGGGCTTTTTCTTATACAAAGTAAGTCAAATGTATTATGGTGGTTAATATGAACTGCAAAATTGGTGTTTGATTTATAAGTGGCCATACTATGTAGATGTTACATAACTCGAGAGATCTCCCAAGATCTCCCAAAAGTAAAAGGTCTCCCAGCTTGTCCTACATAAGTCAATTTTCATTTGTCCTTTGTAGGAAAAGGCATAAACTTCTGAACTGTACAAGGGATCAACTTGATCCTTATTAAAAACAAAATAAATGGAAAAATAACTTTTATCAATATCAATTGAAATGTGCGGAAGTGACGTTAAGAACTTGGACTGAACATTGTCTCTAATTTTATGATATTGTTTTTGAATGATATTTGAATTGGAATAGTCAGGAATAGCTCGATAAAGAATAAAATTGTCGTAACGAATCGTAATTCTGAACATTCTATAAAACGAACTGTTAAAGAAAGCCATTTTATGACACATTGCATTGTTAGAATGATAATCAATGCAGTAATCATTGAATGCAGTCATCAGTAATCTCGTCTAGAATTTGATTTTTTTTTAATGAGATCATTATCTAAAGATACGAATTTAATTTCAACGTGGTCCATGTAAGTATCCGACCATGTATGGAATCCACAATACGACATTGTAATTATATGGACATGAAATCAACAAAATTGAAATATAAACTTCAAGTAAAACTCAACAATTTTACTAGAATTGTTATTTATGGACGGCAGGTAAACAAATCTAAATATAATGCAAATTAGTCTACATATAACGTAAATCCATTAGTTTCATCTGTCAAGACAACACCAACTTCACAAGCATTTTGAGGGCTCAATTATTCATATAGTCAAGAAACATATAAACCAGTAGTTGTTGTCGGCATATTGTGTATAGCCCCCACCAGAGTTGATAAATGGAATAAAACAACCAAAAATCAATCAATACATAATTAATACAACAGAAAAACCCTCAATCAAATAAATCAGGAATTGATAATAAATTTAATACAATTCAAACAAAGAAAACTTTTACGGTTTATATTCCCAGAAGTTTTTTTGTGAGCAGTCATTGAACTCTGCTCATTGAGAGATGTCGACGATTGGCACCAGCTGTTCAAAGTTTGCACGGCCTTACACATAGAGGGACGAGATGGAGATCAACTACAGAAGGCCACACAACATCCGTGCACAGAAGGATAGGAAGGTGAGAGAGATAGAAAACATGTCACGCTCGCATTTCGATGCTCCTTTCCTTCGCTGTTTTACTCAAAGACATTAAAGTCAAAATGGGATTAAGAGTGATTGATGATTTCCTTGCACGTGTGTGTATGCATTTAGGTCTTCAGGTTTGTTGCTTATTTGAATGCTGAACAAGAAACAACAAATTGTATACATATTAGCAGAGCGATATATTTTCGTTTTCTTTTATGGCTCCTTGCTATTCGCGAAAATTTTTGTCTATCCGTTCGAGGATTTTGCTTTTATGATATCCACTTTCAAGTAAGCAGCTTTTAATAGAGCTAATGAACTCTTTTCCTTCGTCCCTGTCTGGCCGAAAAATTTTGCGATATTCCCATTGCTAGCAAAGAACTTTTAATGAGTTTATTGAACTTTGCGTGACCTCGACTGGTCGAAATGTCGTTGCTAACGTATTTTCAACAAACAATTCTTAGTGAGATCAATGGACTTTGAACAAATCGTTCCTTATACTGCGATGATGCTCACTGTCAAAAACAAGTTTGAACGTTCAAATAGAATTATACTGATTGAAACCTGCGAAATGCGCATTCCAGGACATTCAGACAAAGCTCTAAATGAGTCTCATTGCATTCAAGCTCGCTTGGGATTACCATTTTATTTTAAATTAGCGAACATTGGTAATTAGCTACTAATGAAATACTATGCCAATACTTTCTTAAATTCTACCAAGCCAATATATAAAAAATCTTCTATAAACAACATACAGGTATATATCTAAATTCCACTATCTACTTTCGGACGAATCTTTCGATCTTTCGTTTTTTTTTTATCTTTATATCCATTTCTTTTCACTCTCCCATAAATATTTTATGACCCTTCTCTGCAAATCTATATCTTTGATACGAAAAGAGGGGGTCAACGTCAGATTAGAGGAGTGTGCCAAATTTGATGGCAATGAGAGAAATATTAAAGTATCAGTGCAAATTGATAATGCCGAAGACTTATTACTTGTTCAAATGTATTTGCCCAAGACGAGCAAATTGATTCTGCCCGACAGTGAAGTGAAAGTACTGAATCATTAATAATTACTACAGACATTATTAAATAAAATCTTATTAATTTTGAAAATCATGATGATCAAGCTAATTTTAAAGATCCGTTAACTAGTGATATTAGACGGTTTATTATCAATAAAGATCCAAAGCAGAATAACAGGAGTTTTTCAAAAGCTTACCATTATACAATAAATAAAGCTGGTGTGAAAATAAAACGTACATGGTTTTGTTACTCTAAGGAGCTAGACATTGCATATTGTCAAGTGTGTTGCCTATTTGCGAAGAAAAGGGATACTGTGTGGGTTACTGGCGTTCAAGATTAGGTTCATATTTCCAGAAACATTAAATCAAATGAAGAATATAGTATTCATATTTACCATTGTATGATATATGGTCAGTGACATTCCTATAAAACTTTATCGGACGAAGCAGAAAATGATATACCTAATGAAGTTAATTATTGGGCGAAAGTACTGCAACGAGTGGTTAACGTAGCGCTAACCCTTGCTCTCTGTAATTTACCTTTCAGAGATCATAATGAAAGTATTTAAAGCGAAAACCAAGGTCTGTTTCTATCAATTATCGGATTGCTTTTAAAATATAATCCAGTATTAAAAGAATTATTGGAAAAAGGCGATGGAGAGGTATAGTAAAGTATTTGAGTCCTAAGGTACAAAATGAAATTATTGAAACACTTTCGAATAACTTGAAGATGGAAATTTGCAATGCTATAAGAAACGCTACATTTTTTTCCATTATCTCTGATAGAACTCAAAATATAACAAAATGCACAAAGTTTAGTAGATCGGTATGTTGTCATTGAAAATGGCGAGAACGGTGTTTTTAAAATATGTATGTGAATGAATCGTTTCTTGGGTTTACTGTAGCAAGCGATCATTCGGCAGGAGGACATATAAAACATCTAGAAGCTAATTTAAAAGGCTGTGTCCTGAATCTAAATAAAATGCGTGGTCTAAGTTATGACGGAACAGCTGACATGAGTGGAATATATGGTAGAGTGAAGCTAAATTTAAAGCCATATATAAAAATGTTATATATGTACGTTGCGCCGTACACAACCTTAATTTAGTATTTAACGACGCTATATGAGCATCACTAGAAGTCAAAAAGTTCTTTGATTTAGTAGAAGGGTCTCACAGTATTCTTTTCAAGTAGTGGTAAAATATGACAATCTCTATACTCTTTCTCAGAGTCAGCTAAAAAAACATTTTAAAAAATTATCAGCAAGTCGTTGGTCAACGAGATATGCGTCATTGCATGCCCTGAAATATAATTTTACAAATGT
>WYDF02009354.1:0-13723 GCA_009867245.2 Adranes taylori
TTAAAGGATCTTTCAATACAAGAAATTAAAAAAAAATTGACCACAGATTTTTCAAAAAAACAACACTACATAACTTAAATTGTGATTGTAGAAAAATATGTTTCAAATAAAATCGAAGGAGCTTTTTTTGGACATATAAAATAAAGTTTATTTGAATGTCCTGTCTTTTATAATTTCTGAGATCTATTGAAAAATATTTTGAAACACACACATAGTGTACAGTACCAGGTACCATGTGTGTGCAAAATTTTAGCCTCCTAGATTAAAACTGTTTTTTTTTTAATGGCGCATTTCCGCCATATTGATTTTATAAAGAAAATGAAAAAATCACTTTTGCCGGCTAATCGTCTGCACCTTCCTACCAATTCATCCAAATCGGTACAATAGGTTAGGTGCAATTGTAGAAAATCTGGACAGCCCCACAAACAGACATTGAATAAATCCATCTTTTTAAATTTTTCACCAAGAAATTTTTTTTTTTATTCCTTATGACCCACTCTTCGAATTACGTATTAACGGTCTGCAGTGATTTGAATACAAGAGACGTACTAAGGTGAAATAAAAAATTCTCAAAACATGAAGCCTGTATCTTATTTATACCTACACGTACGTATATGGTATATGAAAGATAAAAATTGACACATAAATCTGCTTCTTTATATAATTATTTAGGGCCGGCACTCTTTTGCCAAATTTGTTTTTACAAACATTCAGAAAAAAACACATACAGAAAACACAAATATTAAGGGATATTATTATAAGATCGATAAGGTATTTAAAGAGTAATAAATTTCAAAGGAATAATATAAGATTAATATTTTTTAATAACTTTTCGTGAAGTTGTTCCGCGCAACTCTCATCCGACACAAAAATCTATAACTGCACATCACATATTGCACTTTGTTAGAAGTCTATTCTGTTTCCTCCTAAGGTCCATCACCCGTATGGTATGTATTTGTGATAAGTTGATTGGTATCTCCATTTTGTCTTCTCCGTCTTGATATTATATTATTGTAGATACTGCTTAGGTTGTTTGTGCCCGTTCGTGAGTTAATTGCGTGGTTGTTGTTTATAATGTATATCATTTCCCTGATGGTTCTTTTATGGTATAACGGTTCAATATCTAGTATGGTGGTGTTCTTGAAATCAAATTTGTGGTTGTTTGTGAAGCCATGATTTGTTAGAGCGGTTTTTTCTTTTTTGTTTTTATTCTGCTCTCTGCAAGCGTACAAACTTCACAAACAACCACAAGGTTGGTGCAGTCGCATTCGAAGATATTGTTTTATTTGTCCAAAGTAGACACCTGGTCAGTTAGTACATGGAATTTGGTATATCGCGTGTGGTTTGTTTTCTATTGGATCTATGTCTTTGGTTTTTGTGAATAATTTCCGTATTGTTTTTGTACTATAAAATGCTAATTTTGTGCTGTTTTTGCTACAAATCTTATTTATTTTGTGAGATTTCTGGTATATACATGAATTTTCTATCATTGCACTGTTGGTGTAGTTATTGGTGCCTGTTCGATCATTTGGTAAATAAAATACTATTAACAAATGATCGAACAGGCACCAATAACCACACCAACAGCGAAATGATAGATAAAAAATTCATGTATATACCTAAAATATCACATAAAATAAATAATATTTGTATCAAAAACAGCACAAAATTAGCATTTTATAGTACAAAAAGAATAGGTAAATTATTCACAAAAACATAACGCGGATTACAGAACTGCCCAGGTGTCTATATTGGACAAAGAAAACAGTGTCTTCGAAAACGACTTTACCAAGATGAGTACGACTGCAGAGAGCAGAATAAAAGCAAAAACCGCTCTACCAAATCGTGCCTTCACAAAAAATCACAAGATTGATTTCAAGAACACCACCATTTAAGATATTGAACCGTTATGTCATAGAAGAACGCCCAAAAATAAAATATCAAGAGGGAGTAGACAAAATGGAGATACCAACCAAGCCACAAATACACACCGTGATGGTCCTTAAGAGAAAACCGGATAGACTTCAAACAAAGAGCAATTTGTGATGTGCTAATAGTTTAAACATAAACATTTACATACCGGAGTCACTAATTTGTTTCCGTGACTAACTTCAAAGTGATGGCTTTATCTTCTTCTGTATTTCTTTATAGTCTGCCCTTTCGCCATATTGGTCCGTGACTGACAGTTCGACGAGATGGTAATTTGTTTTGACGTGTTCTTCGTTCGCTGTCGGTTTTCTCGTTACTTTGTTGCTCTGTTTTGTTTCTTATATTTTTTGGTTGTGATGTAGTTTTTTGTTTATGTAGAAGATTTTAAGCGGTGTGACTCTTACAAAAGTATATCACACTGCATATTTATCGAAGTTTAGTGAGTTTCGAAACATTTCTGGACTCCGGTACGTAAATTTGCATTTAATTCATTTATTATGGATCACGTTATAAAAACGATATTCAAAAACAATATTTCAAATTCAAATATTTAATAATAAGATCTGTTAATAATTATATTATTGAATTTAATTTTTTATACAAATTTATAAACTTATCATAAACTCCCATTACTTTAATAGTTTTATTTACTTTATCAAAAATATTATTTGTAATTATTTTATTTTAGTATAAAACAATATATCTAATTTTGTCGCTTTAGTTACCTTAAATTTAAAAAGAAATTAATTTTACCAAAAATATATTTTGTACAATTAAACTTTAAATCGTGGAAATTATTTACGGATTTAGCTTTATTTGTAATTTTTATGTACACGAAAATAATATTATATTCAAATCAAAAGGTGCTATTGTATATCAAAGACAATAAAGTGCTTATAAATAATTTTAACTTTATATAAAAATATATTTTGTTGTATGTATACTATGTATGCATTATCAGAACAATTTTATTTCATCTAATTCATTTGTTTTTACAGAAAAGTAATTTGCGTTTGTAAAGCTGGATGTTTTTATATACTATTTCATATTTTAGTACTATTTTAAATTAATTTTATACAGTGTGATAATCCTAAAATAAAAAATGTTAGTCGTATAAAGTAAATACTTCTAATTTTTGAATTTATTGTTTCTTTCTTCACTTGTTTAAATATTTTCTATAACGTAATAACGATATAAAAAATATTATCTCGTGATTTAAAGAATCTTTCTGGCAACTTATGTCGGAAAATGAAATAATTTGTTGCTGTATGTTGTAACATGCCAAAATCTACTAAATGTAATTGAAAAGGCAAAATTATAGTAGAACTTCCACTTCAACCACTTACATATAAAAAAAACATTTTATTATATGATAAACCGAATAGAGACTTTTCCAGAATGAAGAGATCTCGATTCGTTGCAGTGCGGAAAGGTTAATATGTGTACAAGCAAAATTATACGAGTAAATATTCTACATTTTATGAGATGTATAAGCTGAAACTATATCAGTTTTGTTACATTCGGGAGTCTGTATTGTATTTTTGGGAGGGGTTTAAACTGATCACACATATACTGGACAAAATATATTTATATTTCATCTTTAACACGTGAAGCGCCATGACCAAATTTCAAAAAAATTAAATTTGGACCGGGATTGTATTTTGATGGATAATCCATTGAAAAGTATGTGGTAGTTAGCGGATCACTGATAAAATCTTTTATTTTGAAAATTTCCATACTTTCGCGCTGCAGTTCCCATTGGACCTACACGGTTCAATACTTATAAATATTTGTTGTTAGACCGTTGGTCCAATATGTGTAAATAAGGTCCTCTTATAAAAAACGTGTTCATGCATGTTCTGTATGCGTTATCTATCCTAAGTGTATTGTGACTTACTTCGTACAGTGAGAAAACTAATTTACTTTACTCGAACTCGAACATTAAAAAAATATGCTTGTAATGTATTTAGTGTATTAATTATTGTACTAAAACTAAATTTTACTTCGGGTGTCTCGTGATAATAAAAAGATCTCTTACACATTCTGAACTTGAAAAAATCGCATTGGATTTCAATATGTCTAACGAGGAGTTTGATGATTCTGATACAGGTCCATGCTTCCAAATGATCGACTCAGATTCTGAAAGTGATGATATTGGTACAAACAAACACGTTGAAACAAACAAACATGTTTACAAAATCAAACAAATTATTCCGGGTTCATTAACAAGTGGCCGTGTTATGGATGTGAATTGTAATCAATACACAAGAATTAATACTTCTACAGGAAGTTATCAGGATGTCAGGAATCAGGATGTGACGAATGGGGTCCTTTAGTTGGTAATCAGCCAAGTTTAGTTCCTTATAATGGAGGCAGTGGCGTTGATACAAACGTGGACACTCTTTTTACCAACTATAAACCTGGTGAGATTTATTGTGCTATTGTTGACCATCGAATTATTGAGATGATCACCGATGCAACAAATCTGTATGCAACGCAACAAGTACTTGATATCGACGTAGCTCCTGAATTTGGATTGCAAAACTGGAATCCTGTGAGTGAGATGAAATTCAAATATTCCTTTGTTTAGTCATGTATATGAGACCTTGTAAATTTGGCTGGAGCCAAGAACCTTTGTATGACATTAAGTTTGCAAAATCAAAAGTAGGTTTGAATTGATTTTGAAAATGATACATTTTGCAGATAACTCTAAACGTGTCCCTGTTGATCGACTACATAAAATTCAATGCTTAGTTGATGTTTTGATCGAAAATTAAGTTTATATATTCCAGGGGAATATATGTGTGTGGATGAAACAATGGGTCCATTTAGAGGACAACTATTTATGAGGCAATACTTAAAATAAAAATGCCATAAGTATGGTATTAAGGTGTTCAAGCTTTGTAGCGGGTCTGCATATACGCACGACTGGAATATTTATTGTGGTAGAAATCTAAATGTAGAGAAATGTATTCATACTGATGTCATCTTATCATTAGCTAATAATGTACTTCAGGAGGGTCGCATTATCTGCACTGATAATTGGTATACTAATTTAGATTTAGCCAACAAATTGTTAGATGCCAATACTCATCTGATAGGAACAATTCGCTCAAACCGAAGGTTTACCTAAAGGAATTGTTAGAAAAGAGCTACAGAAAGGTGATATCGTTGCTAATGAAAACAGAAAAGATGTTACAGTACTAAATTGAAAAGACCAACGTAAATAATTATGTTGTCCACAAAACACACAAATGAAGTTTTATAAGTAGTTTAGAGGAGAGGTACACAAAATAAGCCAATAATGATTGTTCAATATAATTCAGCAAAATCATCAGTGGACCTATCAGATCAAATGGGCGCATACACAAATCTGCGAAAAACGATAAAATGGTATTGCAAATTGAATTCTCAGTAATACGTTATCTAACGGAAAACCAGCAAACTTGTGAATCCAGTTCCAGTTCTAATAGTAAAAGTAAGAAAAATCACGAACTTAAAATGAAAGAAGGTAAACATCAAGACGTAAGGCGAATATGTGTCTTAACTGTTACAAAAATTTCTAAAAAGAAAGGAAGGAAAACTGCATAAAATCAAACCAAAAAAGTAAAGACATTTTGTAATAATTGTGAAGGAACTCCTCACATATGTCTAAACTGTTTTAACAAAGTACATAAATGAAAACAATATTTTTTCTTGACTATTGTATAGATAGAAATAGACGTTAAAAATTCCTATTGATTTGTTCAAAGACCACAACTAAACTTTACTTTAAAAATTTAGGCCCAACTTAATTTTTTTATTACGAATAGATCTCGACGGTCCATTTATTTCTATTTCTACAAGGTTGCCGACCACACATCCATTAACCCATTGGACCCACGGAACCTTCATGCATTTAAGCTTTGTTTACATGACAGCTTTGTTTCGCGATTTACATTTTATCGGTGCTATGGCCATTGGTTCATTGATTTCAAAGTCAAGTAATTTGCGGTACCGCAAATTATATTATTAAATAATAACAATAATAATTGTTTTTCATTTTTAATTCATTTATGTCTTAACGTCTAGTAGTCTAGTACTACTTGAGGAAATTCTACTTTCGTTTTTTTACTATCTTTGTAGAATTGATATTACTAATTGCGAGCGTTTTCCCCTTATTTCAGTTATTTGAGCAACTTCTTTCAGGATCGAAAACCCCTAAAAATCAATGCCATTTGAGAATATCACACTGCGCTCCACCACCCCTCGATACTCATATTCCTTTGGATAGTTGTATTTTTTTTTCTTGACAAAGTCAATCAAACTGGTTTTAACTATTTTCTTCTAAAATTTGTGAAGATTGTTAATACTGATATTAGCTTATAATAGTTCTGTTCTGATCTCGCTCCTTGATATGTTCCTTTTTGTAGGAATATATATATACTTGATTGTTAACGAAATTTTTGTCACTTTTAACTAGCGTAATAGCGAGCTTAAGGTTATAAAAGTGGAAGTAGGGTAACTAATATTATAAAATACCCAATCGAATCGTTTCCCTCAATCGCTTTTCAAGTCAACCTCTCGCTCTCGTGGTTATCATGAAACTACACCCAAGTCTTAATTACCCTAAAATCGTTAAAACTTAAAGAAATATTTAAAACAATATCATTTTGATGGAAGATATAATAAAAAACTCAATAAATAAGAAATAATTTATAATTTAAAATATATATATATATATATATATATATATATATACAATTAAACGTTAATAGCTTGCACGCACTCTAAATCGAAAATATAAGCACATGTATGTTTTATTCCTCATTCTACCAATTTCTTTATGTTTTTAAGTTTTTCGAAATCGCGTGAACTCGTACGCACTCTAAGGTAAATGTTAAAAAATGTTTTGGTCCAGTGTAGATATAAATACCATAAAGAAAGTAATCCACCAAAGAAATTCGTTATGGCCGAAATTATCATAAATACCATGAAAAGCCCATTCAATTCCGCACAATGTAAATCGATATAATGGTAACTGGTAGCGAAAAATATCGATGGTGTAGATGTTATAGTGATATTACCTAAACTGCACAAACATGATTCATTCTCTTTCGCTATAGGAATGCATTCCATAATTAGATAATTGACTATATGCAGAAGAGTAAATGTAAATGCTGAGAGACAACATATTATTGCTAATATTCCGAAAAGTATGCAGACGACCTATAAAATATAAAGAAAAAAATATTAAGACCTAAAAACTGGAACATTGAAAACTGATTTTTCATGCTTCGCTTTTTTATTTTACATGTGAGATCGATGATGTAAGATGTGAGCAACTTTTTATAATACACTTACCCTTTCTAGAGATTTAATTAAATTATTTTTGAGTAAAACTATTCGCCAATCTAAGTATAAAAGGAAGAGTCCGAGAAATCCGCACATCATTAACTAAAACAAAAACGAAATTTATCAAAACAACTCTTCATAATTCATTAAAAATTATACTGTAAGTACTAAGTACATCTGTAATATATACTATAGTTACAAATAACATATACGGTAATTACAACGTGGAACAATATATCGCAAAAGCACTAAATGCATATACAAAAATACTCGATACAGGAGAAACCAATGTAGAAAACCACCATACAAAGATAACACCATAAGCCACAAAGAAGCCACTTTTTGATCACTATTAATCAGACTAGAAACAATACCAGTATTACAAGAAAACCACAAAAAGCAAAACTATAGATAATAGAAATAGGAAATTACCACGAATACTCTAAGCAAAAAAATTTACGTAAAACTGAAACAAAGCAGTAATTACCCAAACAAATCAATATGTGGTACATTGAACGTATGATGGCGTATGATCACACAAACGTAGCCATGAACATAAATTAACAAACACGAAATATATACATTGAAGATTTGGAGAATTTTGTCATAAAATTCAAAGACAGGATTTCGTTACAACTAATCTAAAGTTGTAACGAAATCCTGGGGTGTGTAAGGGGTGATGGCACGACATGATCAATATCGCCAACCCAAACGTCAACCTCGCCTGCTCGAGTGATGACTATGTCGTCCGGTGCACCCTGCTATAAAACTAAAGAGGCTCTGGAGACCGAGTCACGGCGGTATAACCGTTCAACCTAGAACGAAGGAAATATCGTTCTAACTTTGACCTCCTATCAACCCGCACTGGCCAGCGTGATAGGGAATGGCTAATTTCGTCTCGATATAAAATTGGGGAAAATTGAGAGAGGCCTATGTTCAGCAGTGGACGAGAAACAGGGTGTTTGATGATGATGATGAATCTAAAGTATTACTACTAGATCCTAAATAGGTATTAAAATAATTCAACTTACTGGAATTCCGCTCCATAATGGATTCTCTCTAGTCTTTATATTCGGCGTCCAAATGAACAGCCACATTGCGATAGTACATATAAAAATGCCCAGGATAATTTGCAGTACTGTTACAACTTTTGATACTTGTCTAATCTGTCCATTAGCGTTATTAATTTTCACTGCAATGAAAGTCAAAATTTACCATTAACGAACTGTTTTTCAGTGATGTAAAACTAATGTAATAATGTATTCAGATATAAAAGTTCCAAGTTACGATATTACATTTTTGTAACGTAAAGATAGTTCAGTTCAGGAAATGTGGTTACCATAATTGGGAAAGACAACATTATGCAGAGCTACTGGTGGAGATTTTCGGCACAATCAAACACCAACTGACGTTAAGGACATGAGCAGAATTGATGGCAGAAGAATGTATGGTAGCATCGTTGTGCCCAATATACAAGAATCGATCCAAGCTTTAATTTTAGAGATATCTATGCTTTAAGGTACAAGGTGTTAATTAAAATCCTTGCAAGGCATTTAGTCATATGACTTTTAGGCTACTTTGGAATTATCAAAATGGATTTAGACACAACTGACCACACATTTACATTATGATAGATACCAGAGAAATTCTATGAATACAATATATACGTTCAACAACTCGATATGATTTCTAGGTGGCATACGATTCAGAAAATTGAAGATACATGTACGAAACTTTAGATGAGATGTGAATTCCAAGGAATTAAAGCGATTGGTAAAGATAACATTGGATCTCAAGCTGCATAATTAAAACCCAAAATGAATTCTCAAACGAATTCCCAGTAAACAAGAGGCTTCAGGAAATGGATTCCTTACCATGCTTACTTTTGAACATCACTTTGGAATGATTCGCTCGAAATATTAATATGAGAGAAGATGCACTGACGCGTTTCGTACAAGGTAAAACCCCTATTTTCAATCGGATACCTTAACTAGGCAGTACATAATTTGTCCTGTGCAGATAATGTAGTAATTCTGGGAATAACGACAAGAACAGTGTCTGTAGCGTATTGATGGAGGGCCTAAAAGTTAAAATTGGAAAAACAAAATATATGCTACTATCCCGTGAAAAAAGAAACTGAGACAATCCACCTAACAATGGCAAAGTGTTTGAAAATGGTAACAACTTTAAAGACCTGGGATCTAGACTCACCGAGGATAATAATGCAAAGGCGAAATTAGGGAGAAAATTACACTAGGAAATTGATGCTATTTCAGTACTTCAGTCACCTTTCAGTACCTCCTAAAAGTACTTAAATCAAGCATTTGTCTTAAGCAAAAAAGAGGATCTGTTGAACAGAAATTATGCCAGTTGTCATCGATTGTGCTGACACATCGACAGTGCTCACCAAAAGAAGGGAGGAACGATTGGATACGTAGGAGCGTAAATTCTTACTAAAATCTACGGACTAGTTGAGGAAAATGGAAACTGGCGATACGATCTAATAGAGAATTATACAACTTGAATTTCTAACCTTTTATCTGGTAGAAGTAAGAAGAGGAAGATGTTACAGAATTTATCTTAATAAAGTAGGATCGATGTTATGTTTATGACCACTATACTGCTTTTCTGATTCTGATTTTTTCAAATCAGAATCATAAAACTTGCTTTGCATGAGTTATTCAGGGTTGGTTTAGAATTCGCTGATCTTATTATAATAAAGTATTTCAACATAAAATTGATATACGTAATAACATGGTGAAATTGTTTGGTTTATTGTTCCTTAGTATTTATAACTTCATATATGTGGCTCGAATCGCAATTTTAATTTACTGACAATGTGTAGCCTCTATTTATAATGCAAAAATTGTTAGGATGAAACAAAATAGCAAACTAAAAATATTTTTGATTTATGGTTCTTCTGATTGGTTTTCTGCTTCTCTACTGTTTCTCCAGGGCGTTGATAGAATTGAATATTTAACGCAGATATTATAGGTTGATCCGGCCATGATGACGATATGAAAATGGTGTGAAATACATTGTTGAAGATGCGATGAAAATTGGTGAGGAAAAAAGTGAATGTTGCTGTGATGGATTTATTCGCTGTCGCAGAAGTAATAACGGAACAAGCGTCCGTGATGCTCTACGTGTTACTAGAGTTCTATCTGTGCCATCCTCGGTGCGCTTGGCGTTTGGTTGACCTCTTTCTCTGACGTTGACTTCATTGCTTTCTCATAGTTTATCAAATTGATATGATTGAATGAAATAAGAAGTGTGATGAATGAACGAAAAATTCACCAAAAAATTATAATGTATGTAATGTATGTACAGCGTGTTTCAAAAAGAATGACCTGATTTTAAACGAGGTTATATTTATTAGGAAAAAACACTGCAAGAATACCAATTGTACATCAAAATACTCACAAAAGTATGAAGTTTCAGAAAATCAATCACCGCCAGATGTCTATAGTGCTGACCTTCAGTGCACAGTTGACAGTCTGCGACAAGATGGCGTCTCCTCAACAGAAAACGTTTTGCGTACTCGAGTTTAGTAAGAATAAATCAGTTATTTCAGTGCAGCGTGCGTATTGTATTCGTCTTGGTAGTGAACCACCACTGCCAAAGAACATTCGTCGTTGGTATAATCAGTTTTTACAAACCGGGTGTTTGTGCAAAGGAAAAGGTCCTGGCCGACCACGCAACTCTGATGAAAGAGTGCAACAAATTCGAGAGTCAATTCTGAGTAGTCCGCGAAAGTCTACGCGCCGTGCTCTCCGAGAACTTGCAATACCTCAAACAAATGTGCGGCGAGTGTTAAGGCGTCATTTGACCATGAAACCTTACCGATTACAACTCGTACAAGCCCTTCGTGTTGGTGACAAAACGAAACATGTTGACTTTTGCAATGCTTTGTTACAAGACATGGAAGAGGACACTTATGTCGCAGTTGGTATTTAGCGAGGAAGCAACTTTCCACATTAGCGGTAAAGTTCTCCGGCATAATGTGCATATTTGGGAACTCGAAAGTCGCATGAAGTCGTTGAGCATGAGCGAGATTCACCCAAAGTGAATGTTTTTTTGTGCAGTTTGACAAACCAAGGTTTATGTACCGTACTTTTCCGATGAGTCTGATTGCAAACTCTCAGCAAGATGGAGCACCGCGACACTGCCACAATATCATGCGCGGTTTCCTCAATAACATATTGCCTCAATGTTGGAACGACGCCACGACGATGCTTTACACTCTTGGCGTCCAAGATCGCCTGACATTACACCGTGCGACTTTTTTCTAAGGAGATAGATCAAAGGACTTGTTTATGTTCCCCCTTACCTCGTGATGTTGACGAACTTAAAAAGAGGATAACAGCTGCAGTAGCTTCAGTTGAAGAAGACAACTTGAGAGCAGTTTGGGATGAATTCGGCTATCGTTAAATGTCGTCCGTGCAGCTAATGGAGGGCACATAGAACATTTGTGATTATTGTCTTAAACTTCATACTTTTATCAGTATTTTGATGTACAATTGGTATTCTTGCAGTGTTTTTTCCTAATAAATATAACTGTTGAAAATCAGGTCATTCTTTTTAAAACACGATGTACATGTATATACCTGACCTGTTGATGATAGAATTTTACTACTGACTGTTTTGAATTTAAATTTAAATAAAATAAGCGATTTGTTTGTGGCACTTACTTAGAACAAATCAGATTCGAGAGTGCGACTTATGCTCGCTCTTCAGGAGTTAGTTAGGTCACAATAGTGAATTATGCTAGTTGAAATGTGCGAATTTGCTCACTCAGATACAACTTATACCAAACCCAAAATGCGCCTGAGGAACGCTGGTTTGGGTGGATTCTTTTATGTGAAATTTGGTGACAAAGTCTGCTTCTGACGGGTCGGGTGGCCGGTGGCTTTCGTAGTAGTCGGCGTCACTTGGTCGTGGCCTGAAGGAAACTTCTGATAGAAAATTTTAGGAAGGATTGTAACTCCGCCCAATAGAAAAATTTCTTTAGACAGTTGGGATTTCTAAGGATCAAAATTGTTCTATATTGTTGACGAACGCATAAATTGTGGGTACGCATAAACGGTGATTGGTAGGTTTATGCGGCTAAAATCGCATAGAAAACACTTCTGCTAAAATTCGTGGAACTAATATCCAATCAGATCCGCCGAAAGCACAAAAGAGTGTAAAAAATATGGTGGGTGAAAATAGACATTAAAAACTTTTTCAGTTAAAAACAATAATACTAGCTTTTCTAATAAAAGCTTTTCGTAAAAGCCTCAAATACGGAAATGGTCTATCGGTGTGATAAACTCACACTCATATTTACGACAAAGGATTCCGACGTGCCGTATAGCAGACGGCTGGCTATGATCTTTTCGCGCACACTTAGCGGCATTCGTTTGAATATTATTATTATATACGAATCGGCATGTCTGTGTATTGCTTCCGTGTGGAGCTGCATCGTTTAAATGTTTTATTTTTTATGGAGACTGCATTTATTTGATGTTTTTAAACTGGTAGCTTATTGACAATTTCTCGCCGTTTATTTCTTAAGCGAATTAAATTTTTATTTTTATCAATTTATATTATGAGTTTAATGAATCATTATTAAATTGATTGGTTGATTTGTTAAATTATATTTGAAGAATTGAATTGAATTTGAGTAGTCAATTTATATTATATTAGGGTTACTTCCTATGTTAATTAATTGATTGAATTAATTAGCATGGGGTATGATAATCCGGTATCAAAGACTTTGAGGAGAAACGAGCGACATGCCAGGTATTCCATCGAAATTTTGAAGGAAAAAGATGACATCTACGTAAGAGACAGTTGAAAGAAGTGGAAGATGACTGGCGACAGCGAAAAGTTAGTGGATGAAGACAGCTCCTCTTGACCGAGAACCATAGAATGAAGTGATTGATAAGTCCCGGGCTCTTCATGAGCTATAACGCTGATGGATAAGGCAAGTATTAGATGATATCCCGAAGTCCTTCACGAAGCAATATGCTTGCACCGTTCATGCAGGAACTATTTAATTAATTTATCACTTAAAGATAAAAATTTTATTCTGATATATGAAGACAAGTTTATAATCCCACTCTTAAAAATAGGGAAAACGGATTTTATCACTAATTTATCGCAAGTAAGGATTTTAATAGGCTTATGTGCGATGTTTTGTACTTTTCACGTAGTAAACTTACTCCTCGAAAGTAGAATTAATTTCGTTTTTTTTTTTGTTTTACGTAGGAAGTGGAGAAGCCTTCAAAAGGCGCCGGATGCCCGTGCATCCGACAGTGTGGGATAGAAATTATGGTAAGCTGATAGCTTGCAGATAAGATATACGCTATAGCATTCCCTTTACAGCCAAAGGAACTGATGCATGGTCAACTGATGAGGGAGTTTGGTTTACTGGGGTGAGCTGATTTGCTGGTGGTCTTGTATTTTTAAGTCCTTG
>WYDF02009365.1:0-13723 GCA_009867245.2 Adranes taylori
CTTCGCACAACCTTGTTTTCAAATACACCCTTTGTTTTCATAATAATCTTGTATTCACCGTTTGATTATTCCGAATCTTGTATTCGGAACAATGAAACTGCTTCACATGTTCTAAATGCAGGTATTCACAGTTGGAACAATTGAACGGTTTTTCGCCAGTATGTACATGTTTGTGCTTTATCAACTTCTTTGTTTGACCTTGTATTCATAGTTAGAGCACTGAAACGCTTTGTCACCAGAATGAACCCGTTTTGACTTAAGAAATTACTCTTTTATGCATTGTTGTATTCACAATAATAACAATGGAATGGTTTGTCACTAGAGTCCTGTAATTTGTGCTTTATAAAATGACTCTTTGGTACAGTTTTGTTTACCATCACAATGTTTACCACAGTTGGAACAATGAACGCTCTGGCACTAGATTGTATTTGTTTGTCTTTTTAAATTAATCTCTTGTGCAATGGGGATCTCACTAGAATGTATTCGTTTTTGCGTTACCAATTTAACCTTTTGTGCAGGTATTTATTGTGGGACGAATTGAACGGTCTTTTACCAGTATGTACTCGTTTGTGTTTTATCAAATAAATATCTTGTTCGGCCTTTACTCTCAATTAGAGCAATTAAACGGTATGCCAGCGGAATGAGCCCGTTTTTACTTCCGAAATGTCTGTATTGTGCAGTGTTGTATTCATAATAGGAATAATGATTCGGTTTGTAACCAGAATGAATCAGTTTGTGCTTTATAAAATGACATGTTTTGTGTAGTCTTGTTTACCACCAATATGTTTGTCACAGTTGAAATAACTAATGCTTTCTCACGGTTGCGATCACATCCATGAAGTTATAAATTTGTTATCAATAAATATATATTGAGGTCCTTGGAAGCATTTGTTTATATGTTTTATGTAGTCAAATCACAATTGTCCGTTCACATACAATATTTGTGAAAATTTTTACTCTAAGTTGTACATTTGAATTAATCTAATACTTTGCTATGTAAATACAATCTTCATATATAAATATTATTTTCTATTGAAATACAATCGAGCCGTTAACAATCATTTTTATAGCTGTATCATAGTAAACATTAAACGTAATAAATTTTGCGAATAAGTCAGTTTACTCTAATTTTATTTCGGGTTCTATAGAATAATAATAATGAATCAAAGCTTATTTACTGTATTCTATACGCATTGTTAACTATGGGCCAGACATATTTAAATGCATTTAAATCTAAAAAAACCAATAATTGTATATTCCGAAACACAACAATCACTGAATGTATGTGTTTGATTTTCCCAGAACAAATGGCTTTGTTGTTATATTTCGTTTCAACTCTTGAAACTATTTTTATTCGAGTAGACGTATTTAATGGATTTAATTCATTATTCCCAGTTGAAAAAGTTTCAGGAATTTATTTAAAAAGTTAAACATACAAGTTTTATTCATCAAAATCAATATTGTTCCTTTAAATAAAAGTACCTACCATTGACTACAAGGCAGCTATGCCAGCGCTTGATCCAATCCTTGAAACATTTTTGATATTCGCCATGGCTATCAGAGCCGTCTTCGATTTTTTCATTATCTCCTGTTGGCTGCTAAAGCGCGATCCCTGGATCGGTTTTTGAGTCGCCCGAACAGAAAGAAGTTGCAGGGAACTAAACTAGGCGAATTCAGTGGTTCTTGGATGGTCGTCGTTCCATTATAGATCTAACTGTGGTGCAAAATGCATCAGTTGATTGCCCACGAATCCGGTCTGTTTTGGAAAATTGCTTCACACAAATATCCTATAACTCTCAAGTACTTGTCTGATCTTCCTTGTTAACTGTCTGACATTTTGGCAAGAATTCATGATGGATATCACCGTTGTATTCATGAAAGCTGTAACCATCATTTCCTTTTTTGTACTGAAAACGATGTGGTTCTTTCGGTCTTGGTTTATTCGGTCTTGGCGATTACGTCCATACGATATTCACTCTCTTGATGCCTGGATCGCATGTCATACTCATAAACCCACGTCTCCTCTCCAGGAATGATGCATTTGATTAATCTTGGGTTTGATTCAGCCATGAAAATCATGTCTTTCGTCCTCTTTTAAATGAAATTCAGGTTCTTCGGCACCAGCTTTGCAAACTGCAGTGCTGAAGCTCAAATTATTGACCAAACTGCCTTGATTTTCTTCCAAATCTGAATTATTCCATTGAAACTGAAATTTTCAAAAATTCCACTTTCACACAAAATAATATAACTACGCACTTTGTTTTCGAAATTTTTTTTTGTCAAATAAAAAATATAGAGAAACAAATCACCTTAAAAACTGTGCAAGCGACATATTTTTATCCTTGTCCAGCGAGCTGTCAAGTTACATTGTAAACCCAATATATTGCCCCTTTTAAATTTCCATGCTGTCACGAGTAGCACGCTTTTACGGTCTAGTAATACAACAGACTAGTGTACCCGTGAATTAGTGTACCCATGAAATACTTACCCATGAATTAGTGTATGCTACAAGACACCTACCCATATTTGCTTACGGCGCAGACAACTTCGCTGTCTTCTGAAATGTTTCTATTCGGTAGAATATTGTTACCGAAACACTTCTCGGACATTTTGAAGATCTTCGCACCATTGAATCTATCTTAACTTTAAATTTAATACAAGGTCGTTGACGCAAGGTCGATTCCATTTTTAAAAAGCTCAAAAATCGAAAATACTTAAGTCCTTTCCTAATGTCAAGCTATGACGATGAAATTTGGTGGGAATGTCAATGATAGATGTGGCAACCTAAATAAGATCTTAAATCGGTTGACTGAAAGCACCATTAGTGGTCGTTCCTGACACTTTCTGATCAAGGTGGTATTCTTTGATTTCAGGCAATTCCAGAAATCTACTATATTCCTGAATATAATTAACGTTTTTGTTTGTGGAATTTCCAAAAATATGTAATTGCAAAAACACGGATACTTGGAAAAACACGGATTCTTGATCCAATATGACGGCGCGCAACAGGTATCACGTGGGCACTACTTCAAAATTTTCTATAAAACCTATCAAGTTATCGTCATGGCGAGATCAAGACAGGAGCGATTCCTCCACTGCAAGTTCATTCGCAAGATATTCGTCTTGGAAATAGCCCTAGGGATGATATATAAAAAATTGAAACACGCTCTAGCGCCATTTTGACAAACAAAAATCTCAATTTTTCTTCACCAGCTAATGGCGGCTAGTGGCTTAGTTTAAAAAACGTACGCATAGCCCAATAATTAATATCTTAAAATATATGACATATATGATCAAATGAAGCTGTTCGTCGTTTCGACAAGTATAAAGCTTTTGCCGAGTTCGTATACCGCCGGCTTCCTATTGGTTCATGACCTGGTGTTTATTTATTTGTACGCAGGTTATAGAAGCTGTCGGTCTTGCATCTTAACAAAAATCTCAAATTTTCTTCACCAGCCAATGGCGGCTAGTGGCTTAGTTTAAAAAACGTACGCATATCCCAATAATTAACATAATTACGTTTCATTGCACAGACATAACATAAACACAATTAAATTGGGGGACCCAATATTTGGCGTGCGTTCTGCACAATTAAATAGAGGAGAGTCCCATACTCGCCCTCTCCAGCTAAGATGGAAAAGACCACTCCACTTTTCTCCCTAATGTCCTAACTAACTACAATTGATCAACAACTCTGACGTATTCCAGCAGCCAATTAGATGACCAGAGTTACGAACAAATCCGAACCAAAAGGAAAAATCAATAACCAGGGAAACCAATTCCTTTACTTACAACAGTTGCTTACTAACAAGGTACTGTTCCATGATTTTCTGCGAGTTGTGCAAGATATTGCACCTATTCTGCACGGCACTTACATATCCTTGCAGTACTGACACCACGTCTTCCATTACAGTCCTTATAATTAACCCGATGAATGAATTAAACCACCTATTTCAAGAAATCATTAATTTTATACAAAATAAACCGATTAACTGTGTAACTGTTCCAAGCACTAGGAAAATGCTCTGTTGTTCTGTTAATTGTATGTGCGCGTGAACAATCATTTAAACTTTTGGATGGACTAGTGTGTTCGAACCTCCATCTCGATGCTTCAATTTGAATTTTCCGATTGGTTTACGTAACGATGCGGAAGCCAATGAAAATTGGGATAGCGCAATTTTAGGGTAAGTGGAGTGGATCCATCACGCTAAGCCGAAATTAAGGAACCCAGCTGTGAATTACTCTCCTCTGCCAATTCCTGTTAAGCAGGCGCCAAATCTTGGCTTTTCCAATTTTAATTGTTTCCACAAATATCATGCATTCGTGAATAAATGTTAGCAGAAAAATTAAGTCTGAAATGGGAACTAAGCAGAAAAATTAAGTCTGAAATGGGAACTAGCTTTCAATTAAGCCACTAGGCTCTGTTGCTTGGTGAAATCCTAGATTGGGTAAGATATTGAATTTTTTTGTAAAAATGACGGCTATAGTCTGTTTGAAATTTATAGGCGAACACTGTGGGGCTTAGCCCTACGCTAACAGTTTGCGGTAGAACTTGAAGCGACGGCAACTGGTTTCTGTGGAATTCACCGTAAAATGTTTGGTCGGATTTTTGGTTGATTTTTGGGAGTAGCGGTATACGTGGTAATTGGTGTGAAACAGCCATCTTGGAATATCAAATTAACACGTGCATCTGAGATTTGGATGTCAGCGCTAGCGAAGGCTGAGACAACTGTTGTGGGGTTTACATTTTTTATAATGTAATAAGGGAGGGGGAGGGGACGTAATAAGGAGCAGGGGGTAATTTCACGTAAGCGCTTGAGCCGATTAACTGGATATCCTCTGGAATTCCGACCTACCTCCAGCCTATCCGACCTACCTCCAGCCTATCCGACCTACCCGATCAAACCTCTTTAACGAGGGTAGCTGTATCCCAAAAGGGGGTAGGTTTTAATTTGTTAACTGCATCGTGTTGACTGCAGTTTTTAAGATCTCCATGTTATCTCTCAGCGTACCCATGTTTCACATAGCTTATCTTCACTACTACCTTCAATTTATATAGTAGAAACCTCCTGGTGAAGAACTGTCATAAAACTTTGTGTCTATTTCAGTTGCCGCTCGCTGTTACAGAATTTCAATTTGATAATCCTATTTAAACACAAGATAATCATAGTTAAGGCGAGCTTAATATTATTCTTATCACAAGGGCTGTCTGCGGAATACCGTTTCATAGCACTGCAGCCAAATGGCTTATTGTTCTTTCCCTGATCGTTTACTCACACCAGTCTAAAATATCTGTGTATTGTATCAGTTTCAATACTTCCTGGTGAGAGCGTTTTTGAACCAATTCAGATTTAACTTTTTAACTTTCATTGCCCCAAATAGGTCTCTTCTTCTAGATGCCAAAGCTTCACACTCACATGGGATATGCTGAGCTGTCTCGCCTTCCTCCAGACATAGCCTACACTCTACTTTGGCAGTGCGAATGCCGATTTTTTCATGTGTACCCTTAGAGGTGCGTGCCCTGTTAACAGGCCAGTTATTATTTTGATTTTTCTTTAGCAAATCTAAAGTTTTGTTCTTACATGGCTTCCTTATAAAGCGCTTACTGTGTTGATTTCCTGCTGATTTTGCCCAGCAATCCATTCGTTTTCGATTGGTCCAGTTTTTTATAACATCTCTGATGGAACTAGTTGGAATTCCTAGAGTCGGCTTCGGACCTATGAATGGTGTGTTAGATGCCTTCTTTGCTAAGGCATCAGCTACCCATTTGCCTACAATACCCCTGTGCACTGGTGTTCATGTTAGTGTAACTGATCATAGCCAGTTTGCACAGTGCATTTGTTAAGCGTCCAAAGTGCTCCCTGACTGTCACTTACTATAAAACTCCGTTTTTCTTGTATTTCCTTTATATGTTTTCCTGAACGCAATAAAGAATTGCATATATTTCGGCCTGAAATCCTGTAGTAAATTTGCCTAAAAGATAGGACACCCTGTATTTCGGTCATTTGTCGTATATTCTGTTCCCGTATTTCCACATGTCCTTGAACTGTCTGTGAACCAGACTAGAGCAGATTCCGGAAAGATAGGGGCTCTTCTCTCCATAAACCTGAGTCAATGATGGTCGCATCATTTCTATGTATATTGTAGACTGGAGATATACAGTCCGATTTCATTTAAAGTATTTCATCCCTTGTAATCGTGTTGTCTATTTTCTTTGCCAAATTCGCTCTATTAGTTTTTAGCCGACAGAGTGTCGGTTCCACCTCTGCTTGTGTGATCAATTCTAGTGGCGAAAGATCTAGCAGCACCTCAAGCGCCGCCATAGAAGTTGTTTTCATAGCTCCTGTTATAGCAAGGCATGCCGTTCTCTGTCTGGAGGACAGTTTCTGCCTTGTCCTCGCTTGGAGTGTCTTTTTCCACCATACCAGTGCTCCAAAAATTATGGATGGCCTAATAACCGACTTGTACAGACAGTGGACCAAGCAGGATTTCAGCCCCCATGCTTCCCCGTACATACGTCTTATAACTGCGTAAGTTATAACCGTTCTGTATATTATCCTATCAGCAGGTTCCAAGTGAGTTTGGAATCAATTATGACTCCAATGTTCTTTACTTCCCCCTGCAGCGATATTTGTGTCCCATGTGTCCCATTCTAGGCATCATATGCCGTCTTCTTCTGGTAAAAGGTACAACCGAAGTTTTCTGAGAGCTGATCTTCAAGCCCCTATTCGTTGTCCATTTATCAACCACGTTAAGTGCTCCTTGCATAAGGTCGCTAACAGGTGAATTCAATTTTCCTTGGGTTATGATGACAATGTCATCGGCATATGCAATTGTGTAAATGCCTTGCTTTTCCAAGCCGTGCAAGAGCTCGTCAACTACAAGGTACCACAAGAGCGGGGATAAAACCCTGCCCTGTGGGCAGCCCCTCGACACCCTTGCACAAATCATTTCACAAGCAAGATCGACATATACGATTCTGCTAGCAAGCATAGACTTGATCCACCTGTAGCAGTTTGGATCGACGCCCCGCTCTGCCACGCCACTCGTAATTGATTCAAAGGAGATATTCGCGAAGGCTCCTTCAATATTAAGGAAGGCGCCCAGTGCAACCTCTTTGTTACTTATTGAAATTTTCAGTCTGCTAACCACCTGGAAAAGTGCTGTAAACTTAGGGGAAATTGCAAAATAATCAAACAATAGAAAAATAACAATAGAAAAAGCACACGTTTTGTGTGTCATAATATAAGAATATAAATAAAAACATTTTGGAAAGTAAGCATTCTTTTATCATCTGGATTTGAATCATGTACCAATTATATTGTGATATTAATCATAAATGCACATAAAGAAAACGTATGTAGAGCGTATTAGGGGAACAATTAATATATAGTTCAATGAGTTTTTTACCTTGCTGACCAGTAACATATTAAGTTAGATGTAATGAAACCGACTTGTTTTGTAATTTGAACGTGACCTAGGGCAAGGTTTTTTGCGAACTTCAAACAATTAACTTATCAAAACATTACATTTTTACTATGCATAATTTCTACTAAATAAATCATATTAATACTTAATTATACGAGGACTCTTTGGAAAGAATATTTTATACTTTTCACTCTACAGTTTGATTGAACACCTGGTTTACACAATTTAAATTGAATGTGCTTTGGTTGATTCTTACAGATATAATGAAATACTCTTCTCTATTTTCTTTATTCTTATAGATATTTTTGATATAAGCAGTTTTCCATTCGAAAACCAAAACCTTCCCCTCTTTAAAAGAAATTTCAAGAAAGTTGGAAATAAAGTAGATAATAAAATTTAACCATTTGCACGATTCAAAATAACTAACGAATTATGACGGAAATTATGATATGAAATAATTTCAGATAGAGTATTTTCTTGATGCGATTTCTTGATGCGCTTGATGCCTTTTTGGATGTTGTCATTAGTTCCTACTTGCAGAACCCGCCAACCCACCTAGACTTTATCTCAACTCGTTCTAAACATAATCTGTGACGTGACGCGGTTATTTCTAGGGCCTATAGTAAATAGTTTATGTGTTTGACAGGGCTTGAGGGCTGTCCATTCATACAAATTATTCATTATAGACCCCTGAAACCAAGTTTAGATATGACCTCGGGATTGACTTCGAGAGTTGTATATTATATACTGCACCTTGAATTATCTATCAAGTCGGAAATATTTGGAATTGGATGTTTGTTCACAATTGTCCACTCATTAAGCGTCCTATTGTCGATTACTATTCTGAATTTAGGGCGTCCTGACGCGTGAGTATTTTGGCAACGGCCCATATTGGGGTTAATACGCAGAATTGTAATGAGGTCTAATGCTTTTCTCCAAGATATTACTAATTTGTCGTTCTAAAAGTTAATCGATTAGCCTCAAAATGAATAATATCTCATCCATTTTACCAACTGATTTCCCACAGATCCATGAAGTATTTCCATCAATTTCACCACAAATAATGCGCCATGAATGGTACCGAGATAAATGTTTTCGATTTTTTCGAGTAATTCCCTTTGGGTAACTTTTTTCTCGATGCAGATCTCGAAGTAGTAAAATAATTGTCAAAAAACATTTTATATATTTTCCAATATTGTCAGATTCTTCATTGTACGAGGACCCAATTCTTTTTAATTATTTTTGTACTATCAATGCAACCTGCATTGTATAATATTTTGAAAATGTTTTCGATATCACATCCAAAAATAGCTGAAGCTTAATGTCTAAATCTAATTGATGCTTGCTCATTTGTTGCAAAATATATGAATCTTTAATTTCTGATGCCGACCTGGATCCTGCCCCTGGGGCGTTTGACCGCTGTCAAATACATTTGATGTACACGTTTGACGGCTGTCATACATACAAACAATTTATGATAGTCCAGAAATTACAGCGTGACGTCACAGATTACGTTTAGAACGAGTTGATATAAGGTCTTGGTGAGTTGGTGGGTTCTATACTAAGAATAGTTCCCTTTTATTGTTACGCAATTCTTGAAGCACAAATTTTTCATTTATATGTTCTTTCGCCAAGGATTGGGAGTTTACTGCGCTTAAAGTAAGGAATAATTTAAAAGTTCATTACGTATAGAAAACTTTTGAACGAAACATAATTAATAATTCAGCACTACTAAACACACACCTCATTGAATATTTATAGAAGCTAACTAGATACTATATTAATAAATGAAGGCTCTAAGTTAAAGCATCCTACATGTGATTTTGTATTTTTTTCTAAAAACAGAACATTATAAAGTTAAAAAAAAAACAGTGAACAAACGAATAAAAGATGGCAAATGGGAAATGGCGAAATGCGAGAGCAAATATTTCTCCTACACTTCATTTCGCTTTTAGATTCATTTTCATAATTGCTGAAAGGCTATATTGGTTTTATTCTTGTCGTTATTATATTTTATGCGTAGAGTTTATTACCAGAAGCAATTTTTAGAATCCAATTAATATAAATTTAATTCTCTTAATGAAGCGGCGGGAGACAAAATGTAGAAATTATATTTCAAATTGAATTAAATGAGAAGAAATAAATGTTATATACGAATGGATGGAGAGTATATGATGGCGGAACAGAGTATGGTTATGGTGGATGGATGTGTGGAAGGAGATTCGGCAGGAGCGATTAAGTTTAGGGGACAACAAAAGGGCTTGATGATAGATTACCCTTTAGTGAATGAAAGAACAAAAGAATATGTAGATAGATGAAACTAGGAAATAAGGTAGAGCTCGATCACTTCCCGGTGGAAGTAGTATAGGGAATAGGCCGAGTGGAGTTGAATATGGAAGGAAATATGGAGAATGGAGAGAATTAAATGAGAAGGAAAGATATGTATGGAGCAACAAGGAAGTTATAGGAAAAGTTTGGGGGATGTGGTATGGAAGGAAGTGGCTATCATGAGGGATAAGTTAGAGAGATTGAAAAAAAAATAGAATCGAAGGAAGGCAGATATGGAACATAAAGGAGCACGAAGGTGTAGTATATGATCAAACATGGGTGGAAAAAAAAAGGTTTCAGAAATATTAAGAAAAGTGGAGAAAGGGGCGGAGACGTGGAAAGCGCATGTGAGAGTGAAAAACGTGTGGAAAGAGGGGGAAGGAGGTGTTGCGCTGAAATGGAAGAAGACAAGAGGATTATAAATGAGTTAAGAACGTAAAGAGATATGGTCACACTTAAGAGATAGTGGAATAGAGGGAAGGAGAATAAATGTTGGGAACGTAAAGCTAAAAGATTGGATGAAAAAGTTAAGAGAAATTAATAGAGAAACAGGGATATAAGGATATTGAAGTGACAGAAATTATGGGAAACGATACAAGAGACGAAATACAAATAAAAGAGGGTCTTAATAAATACACAAAGATAGGATTCGTAAGGGGCATGGGTATAATGAAGCTATATAATAAATAAGGAAGTGAGCGAAGGAAGGAGATTGTATTTGGCATTCTTTGACTAAAGTCTGCGTTTGATAGACTGGAAAGAGGAATATTATGGTTGAGGATGACAGAGGTGGTAATATCTGAGGGAATGTTTGAATATAAAGAGGTTGTACGAGGTAAATAGTGTAAGAGCGAGAGTGGGAGGAAATGTGTCAGAATGGTGCAGGATGGAAAAGCGTGTTAGACAAGAGTGCCCACTGAGGGTACGTTTATTTAATATATATTTTTCAGATTTGGAGAGACTGTTAAAGTAAGGGTAGTCAGGGGTAGGGAGTGCTATTAGCGAGCGGGAACTTATGGTCCCTGGGATATGCGGAAGATATTGGGTGTAAGGAAGAAATGGAAGATACAATAGAGAAAGCGAATAGATATATCGGAAAATGATGGTTGGAGGTAAGTGTGGAAAAGAAGTAAGTGATGGTATGCAACGGAGGGGGACGGATAGTGTAACACACCCCCACCCTATTGGTGGTGTGTCAGTGTAATGGCGCAAACAGATACCTTAACAATAGTTATAGAATCAAATGTTCTTCGGAAATAGGTTGCTCGGGCGCCAGGTCAGTTTAAAGTGAGACCACACTCTGGAACTGATGGTGATGTTCCTTCGGTCCTCAGTGGCTTACTGAGGGCTCAGGTAAACTCAGTAGGTAAGTAAACCAGGTGTTCTTGTTCTTGGCTGTAATAAACTTATCCACTAATAAGTGAAACAGCATTAAGGGTTTAACAAAACCATGTATTGTTCTTCTATTTATAAACGAAGAAATGAAAAGTATTATTCTACAAATACACATATCATGAATCGAAACAAGAACCTTAAATAATTTCAGCCTTTATGGCGGTAATCATAATGTACAGTAAATAAAACAATAAAGCCAAATGGTTTTGTTACGGCGGTGCAAACGCAATATTAGTAATGAAAAAGCGGTGCAAATGAATTCAGCGGTGCTTGTCTAGTACTACAAAAATTCGGTGCCAAAATAACGAAACGGCGAAAAGGCGAGAAGCATGTAACGACGGGATGCAAGCAATCAATCATACACAAACAAATAATAAGGGTGAACCTAAAATATACTATCATGGGATGACGGCAATCTCTCAATATACAGTATGGATTACGGGTATTCGCAGTGGGTTATAAATCATACATCAATATAGCAAGTCATCGGTAGTTAATGAAGATTCGGTATCTTCTACTCACAGCGGGTTATAAATAATGTATCAACATATACACAATAATGAGTAAAATGTAGGAATACTCGGTAACTTCTACTCACAGCGGGTTATGGATCATACATCAATATAGAACGTCACAGGTAGTGAATACTCAAACGCAATTACTGAAGGGTGAATAAATCTCAATGCTTGATATGGAGATTTGACAGGACAGGCATACTCGGAGGTTGCTACTAGTCACAATCTCTCGTGAACTTAAGTGTTAAAGTCACTTGAGTCACCCAAACTATCCAAAATTAGTGTTGGATGTACTCTAGCTAAAATGAAATCACTGCCGGATATCAGCAACACTACTGTGAACAAAGGTGTCACTGTCCCAGAAGTATCAACAACTAGTTACTGTGAGCATAGGTTAGCGTTTGACACACGCTAGTGCAGGTAGCGGAATGGAAAATCACTACGGATATCAGCGACACTACTGTGAACAAAGGTGCCACTGTCACCTAAGTATCAACAACTAGCTACTGTGAACATAGGCTAGCGTTTGACACACGTTAGTGCAGGTAACGGAATGGAAAATCACTACGGATATCAGCGACATTACTGTGAACAAAGATGTCACTGTCAACGAGGAATCAACAACTAGCTACTGTGAACATAGGCTAGCGTTTGACATACGTTAGAGCAGGTAGCGGAATGGAGAACGGAAAGGAAATTCAAATCATTCGAAACACATATAATCAATAATGATGAACGGTATATGATGTAGCAATGAACGGTATAATAATTATTTTCAAAATGATATTTTCAAAATAATTATTTTTAAGTTATTTTTCAAAAATTGCTGTTACCAAATATGTAAAACGGTGACCACTGGCTCGGCTGCTGGCTGCTATTGTCGGATTCGGAGGGCCGGATACCCTCTTCTAAAACCGTTTTTTTTTGTTTTACGTAGAAAGTGGAGAAACCTTGAATGCCCGATGCACCCGAAAGTGTGGGATTTTTACCTACTAAAACTCCACTCCCTGTTGGAATTGTATATTGTTGGGAGACTAGTGAATTTGTTTAAAGGAGGCTTTAGGATTTGTCATCCTCTTCAGTCTGGAGCTGGTAATTAATGGAATGCTTTTAGAATTATGGTAAGCTGATAGCTTGCAGATAAGATATATGCTATGAGGAAGTAAACTGATGAGGAAGTTTGGTTTAGTGGGGTGAGCTGATTTGCTGGTGATCTTGTATTTATGTCCTTGCTTGGCTGCGCAAGTCGGTGTTAGTTGACCTGATATATAAATGAAGGTTGTCTTAGGGATCATCTTAAGGACAGTGGGATTAATTCAAGTATACATTGGAGATCCTCAGGACGTTCCTGCATGGTTTGGATTATTCGAGCTGGCGGATGTGGGAAGGGTCTGCGAGGCAGTTTGCTACGGTGGTGTCTGGCTTTCCAATCAGAACGAAGATTTTGGTAGGCTATTGGGTTGTTTTCTACATCACGTCGAGTCGGATATTTAGACTGTAGGAATTTTAGACGGTCTGTGATAGGCTCAGCAGAGCAGTGTTCATATAATCGGACACTCTGAAATTGGAAGTGCAACCTGTGAATTTTTCGAAGTATTCTTCGTTCACAGGTACTAAGTTTGTGTGCTTGCGCCTTAGACAGAGTAGAATATAGAACAGCTCTATAGTCTAGCAATGGCCTAATATAGGTTTTCTAGGTGTGATGTAGAGTTTTTGTACAAGAGCTTCCAAAACGTCCTCTGAGTGTGGAGATCATGTTCACGCGTTTGCGTAGCCTGGAAAGGCTGTAGTTTAGGTCCGAAGTCCAGTTAAATGTTCTACTAAACCAGACCCCTAGATAACAGATTTCGTCTTTCAGCTAAATGGGTTCATTCCAGAGTCGGAGTTTGATGTGGGTGGGGGTTTGATGTTTCTTTTTGACATGGTTGACATGCTGAAAGAAGATCGCTCGAGTTTTGCTCGGATTAGGGGTGATGCCCAATTTTTGCGCCCATTTTGAAAAGTTGTCTAAAGATAACTGTAGATGACGCTTTGCAGTTTCCGCTTTTAGTGAGCAT
>WYDF02009376.1:0-13723 GCA_009867245.2 Adranes taylori
CCAATTGCACTGTATAGATCTTCATAAAAGGTTTCGACTTCTTCATCTGAGTGAGCAGATGTTGGTGCGTAAACTTGCATTATTTTAATGCTATGTTTGGTGTTCAATTTCAACATGCAGCATGCTATTCTTGAGTTTAACTGTTATAGAACTTTGCAAAAAGAATAGGAAAAGAAGGCGCAGTGGGCAACGTTGGACAAATATCCTAATTTAGATCAATCCACAGTAGCAGAAAGTGATGACGTCAGTGATTCCTTATGTTGATGTTTAAACATTTTGTTTAAACATTTTTTTGTTCCTAATATGATTCCTTTTATTCCTCAATGTACATATAAGTTCATTGCTTGAACGTGTGTTTATGAATTATAATGTATTACATATGTACATACCTTTATTTCATTTGTATTTATTTTAATTTAATCATTTTTATAAAATTTTGAAAATTTTAAATTTTTATGAACTAAAATCAATGGCTTTATGAGAATTGGAATAAAGAATGTATAGCTAAATTATACATGCACATAGGTTTGGTTGTATCAAAATAATTGACTCGTTATTCGGCTTTTGCGCTTTACGGCCAATTTTTTCGGAACGTTTCTAGGCCGTAAAGCGTATGGATATATTATAAGCAGGCAATGACGCAGAAATCTACCTTGCCAATATGCATTTCGACTTTCCCACTAATATTAATAAATAGAACTACAAAACGCAAAGACTAAGTAATATACAAAGCCCTACAAAGATATAAGAACTATGAGCGAAAAAGTGTGAAGCAAACAACGACCCTAAGCATACACCAATAATTCAATATCTTCTGTCAAATAAGTAATCGGACTGGTGAATGCTTCGGATCTTAAGTAAGTAAAATATTGATGGAGAAACCCCTGTTTTAACTACTCATTATAATGGCTCAACAAATTTTAAGATTAACATTTTATAACTTACACATATAAATTACCTTTTAGTTTCAGCACAGCCTCGCCATAGACTTTTCACTATGACGATTTGTTTTTTATGAAACGACGATCCACCATTAAAATCTGACAGACCTTCAGCTTCGCAAAGATGAACCTATAAATATAATATCACAATTGAAATTGATTAGTAATGTTTTCCATATTTTAAGTATAATTAAACAGAAAATATTTGAGTACAGAAAACTATTATAAAAACCGATTTCTAGAGAAATTGAAACAACAACCAAACAATTTCATTAACAAAACAAAACTCAGGTTTGTAATGGTTATTGCAAATCATTGCAAGTCCTGTTTAATGAAATCGGAAGTTGCACTTCTTATTATACCGGAAAATAAGGATTACAAAACTTGAATCTTACCAAACTAATTTATGACGCCAACCACAAGATGCGGTTTTAGGGTGTTTAAGCCCCCCGCCCTCCACACCTTCCATAAAAGTGAGAAAAGTAGTAATTGTACTTGTTAAAATATGTTTTTCAAACAAGTTTTTTGGAGCGGTTTTTTGAGTAGACCAAATCGTAGGGAGTAAAATCAGGCGAGATCGGTGACTGTTGGATGGTATTTATGTCTTGCTTAGCCAAATAATTACGGATAACGACAGTATTGTCCGACGGTGCGTTATCGTGAAGCATGTTCACAAATCCGGTCTCTTCTGGCTAACTGCTTGACGAAAACGTCTCATAACTCTCAAATATCCCCCTTGTTAACTTACTAACCATCTACAAAGCACTCAGATTGCACAAGATCATTCTAATACATGAAAACCTTGAAAGTAATGACTCCGACTTTAAATGACGTGGTTGTTTCGGATTTTGCTCATTCGGTGTACGCCGTTCAGTTGCTTGATGTCTAGAATTCGTGTCATACTCATAAACACACGTCTTGTCTCCAGTAATGATGTTTTTGATGAGTATTGGGTGGGATTCAATCATATCTTTCGCGACGTCAATGCGGTCCCTTTCTTGCAAGTAATTCAATTCTTCGGCACCAGCTTTGTAGCGAAAATGCTGAAGTCCAATGTCTTGAACGGATCCAAAACAGATGTCTAAGTCCTCTGCTGTTCTCTAATAGTAAATTTACGGTTTTCGGCCATCATTTCAGCGGGAGATAACTTAACTAAGGGGAGAAGCAAAGCGGAGATACAGGACAATAGCTAAAAAGGGGTGGAAAGACGAACAGACAAAAACTAAGTAAAAATAGGAGAAAAATGAAATGGAAGTTCTTAATAAAATAAAGAGTGAAGGAGAACTATTGAAATATTTAAATATTAAGGGAGTAATTGGAGCGAACAAAATTTCCCCTGAGATAGCATTAATTGAATGAGAAAGAAAGTGTAGGGTTCAGTTTGGAGAAAAATATTGGTTATATGGAGATGAGAAGAAACGGGAAAATTACATAAGGAAATATAGATGTAGATATAAGCCTTGAGGAGCGAGAAAAAGGTAATTTTAATATAGGAACTGCAGTGGGTTTCGATGGAGTCTCGGTAGTGCCGTATAGGTGTTTAGAAGGAAAAGGCGCAACAGCGTTGGCAAAGCATATAAATGATACGTGGACTGGAAGAGTAAATGTGCCAGATGAGTGAAAACAAGAGGAAGTCCCGCCAGTACATAAAAGAGGAGGATTGAATGATGTTGACTGCTATAGGGAGGCACTGTGATGATTGGGACTTAAAAATTGTTTGCTAGAATAGTGAACACATTAGTGCCTCATTAGTGAATTTATTAGAGCCTTTCTCCCTAAAGAACATATGATTCCTTGTGGGAAAAGGTACTGCGTACAACATAGTGACAATCAACCATAATGCAAAAAGCTAGGATTAGGGTGTAAGCTCTATTTTCTGTTTTCACATTTGAAATCTGTGTTTGATAAGATAGATCGAATGAAATTATGGGACAGAATGGAGACAGTGGAGTTATAAAACCTATTAAGAACGGCGAGTAAAAATATGTACGATGGAGAAATATGTACGAACGAGCAAGCGTAGGGGAGGATGTAGGACGGTGGTTTAAGTAAAGAAGTAGGGTACGACAAATGTGTCCTCTAAGTGCCAGCCTCTTTAATGTATGCCTGTCTGATTTAGAAGAAGTAACGAGTAAAGGACAATCAGGAGGGATAGTAATAAATGAATTGAAAGTTTGGACACTGGGTTACGCTGACGATATTGTGTGGATACCGAATAATAGAGGAAAGATGAGTGAGATGATAGAGCGGGTAGAGAGATACATGAGAAAGAGAGGGCTTGAAGTGGATGTAAAAACAACAAAAATATTAGTATGTAAGAAAGATGGAAGGGAAAGCAAAAAGAGGAGTTTGGGATTTATTAGGAGCATGGTGTGCTGTTTCTCTGTCTCTGTCTCTCTCTCTCTCACTCTCTATCTATTTATCTATCTTTCGCTCTGCCATACTGTATTGGATAGAATATTATTGTATATCGTTTAAATATATTGAAATATGATTGAGTTATTATTATTATTGAAATATTATGTAACTTAAAATATAATATTTTAAGAATATACGTTTATTTGTTTATATTGTAAAGCTAGAAATTGTCATCGTCTTCATTAATTCATAATGGTTGGTTCCTTTAAAATGTTTGGTGAGTCAAGCATTCTCAGCAAACCTGCTAAAGTTATTCAATACCTTGAGTATCGATTAAACCTTCCTTTATAACAGGAAATAGTATTTGAAACATCAAGAACCTGACATTTACATAAAAAAGTTAAATCGAGGATTTCTATGGGAATTGAAAGAAAAGCACCTTTGTTTTTGAACTCATACAAATTTTAGGTAGCAAATTTTAAGTGGCTAGACTTTTAGCTGTCAGCGATGCGTAAAAAGTACGGTGTTATCGATAAGTATTGATTTGATTAGTGATTGATGTGTACGCGAAAGATAGCACATTACAGGACAGTACGCGTGTGTGAGCCAGTGGATAGCGCAAGAAATTAATTATGGCAGCCGCAATTAGGTGAGTAGGGTTAATAGTATAGTGAAAGTATAGCAATTACACACAATTGATGGAAGTGGGCCAAAGTAGGACAGATGTGGACCCGAGCAAGAAGTAGTGGTAGGAATTAAGTATTATGATATTACAGCTTTTTCCGCACAGTCCTGGATTGAATTAAAAATTAAAAATACAAAGCATAATCCACGTCAGTCGCGGTAGTATGGAGTAAATTAGTAAAATAACAAGTACATAATTTATTTTTATTAAAGATTTATTTTATTGTAATTAAAAATTAAGTGGTATTTAAGAACTTAGTTCAGTATCAGACTTATGATTAATAGGGACAGTACAGTTAGTAACTCGTAATAAATAAGACATCATACTAACACTTGAATAGAATCACTGCCGGTTAACTAGAAAACGGCTGTTAATTTATAGAGTCTAATTTCTTCAGGATTACTTGTCAAGAATGAACACGCCTACGTAAGTGCCTTGTTGTTTTATCTTACATTTATTTGAGCTAAATTGATACGTATATTTTGTCTTGCATTTTATTTGACTGATCTGATTTTAATATTTCAAGGTCATAAATTTATTTAATTTATCGAACATTAACAGATGATAATTTTCGTATTTTCTACGCTGGTATGTTCATTACATTTTATTGCATTAATTGTTACAATTTTCTGAAAATTCTCAATAAACTAACGTTAAATAAACTCAATAAATTCTCGTTAAACTTCTTTATGTTGTTACCAGGGTGGATTTGTTGAAGGGCTATCGGAATGGAATGAAAATCCCTTCTCTTTGAAATCTGGTTATTACCATTGTAAGAAAGTACGAATAGTACGATAGCACAATAGTATGATAAAACAATTCTTCCATTAAACGATTTTCAACACTAACTACACAAGTCCCCATATATACCAAATGTAAAATACACTACGGAATGCTATACACTTTCTAAAATTTATACAAGAGACCAACTTCGAGTTGCTTAATACAAAAGAAAAAATCCAGTTCTTTCAATATAATACAGGTTAAAAACGATTTAGTGCTAACAAGATTTCAGGAAAATGTTTCAAGAAGGCATTAAAAGTGGACTAGAAAAAGTAAAATAAAATCGTAGCTAAACAAATGAGAATCTTTGTTTTTCAAAATGACTATTTTTATAAAATAGGAAGACATAAAATGAGACAAATGCTTCCACAAAACACAAATAAAAGGCAATGAGTAAGTTCATTCTTTCATCTTGCATCATAGTGTCTTGTTTGTTTTCCTTTTTCGAGGTGAAACAAATGAAGAGAGAAAGGAAACATCGTGTCTGGCTAATATTGGTTTTCTTAAGACGTACCCCAAGGGTACAATAACGCATCAAAGATGTCAGTAGCATACGTCGCAAAATTCCTATGAATGTGTTTATATGAATTCACATGGTCAATATTCTATTTTTTGAAAGTGCAATATAATTTATCACTTAGCCGCACTTAAATTAATTTACAGACGATCCGTAACTGCCCCATATGTTTAATCGTAAAAGCCCTCTTTAAACTTCTGCATGGGATTTTTGAGGCTTATGCGCTTCCAGAAAAATTTAGATTTTTCTGGAAGAGTATTCTAAAAATAAATTTCTACATTTCCAAACAATTTATAATGTTCAAAAGTAATCTGTAACAACAAAAATGCATACATATAACATTCACTATTATAGTTTTGTCAAACATCAAAATGACTACGAATCAGAAGGTATTAAATGCAGAAGCATATAAAGCACGCTTTTCCAAAAACCAAGAACTGTGCATTTTGTTCTAATCAATGAACTATTAACCTAACTTAATGTTGACCTAACTGAACGTAAACTTTACTACATACATCTTCGTCTTTGTCCAACGTCGTGACCAACATGTGGTGACTACGATGGATGTTGACATTGAATAGGGCAATCTTCTGAACTCTGTATTATTCGTTTAACCGATGAACTGGACCACTTCCAACCCTCTCTGTGGATCTTACAATTTCCTCTCCAACATTTTCTTCATATGCTTTTTAAATTTCTGAAGTGGAGAGATTGTAATAATGGTTGTAATGATCACAAACACAGAGATGCCCAAAATTTCACTACTCTTTATCTGCATTCCTAGCGTATTCATAGTCGTACTCTGATACCTGCTTGAGTTATCACGATCTCCTCATTGCTCTCGGTACCATGCATTGGAAATTTAATACAACAATTTTCTAAAATTTAGAAATTTTAACTTTGAATTAAACCGCGTTATAGTAGCGCTTTGTCAGGATCGCCATGTGATGATGTTGCATTTGGTTGGTAGATAAAATTAAATTAATTAAACTAATCCCTTTCTATTTACAAATATTTACTTTATAATACTTAATAGTAGAATTAAGTAAAATAAATGAAGAATTTTATAACGATCAGTAGCCTACATTATGCTATCTACATCTGAATATCAATCTATCATTATACTTAAAGTATACTTTCTATATTCTTCTCATAATATCTAAATAGCATATTATATACTCCGCTTGTATGTTTAACACTTTAGCTATTGAAACAATCCGTGCACCAAATATTAAACATCTTCGGTATTCTGTTTTATCATCTTGATGAATGTTTTCTATTAGACTGTATTTCATAAGTTTGTTTACACATTTTAATCGATCGCGTGTATCTTTTAGTAATACTTTGATTGTAATATAAATATACAATTAATCCTCGAATACTCCCAAACCGCTTTGCGTGTTGCTTTAGTGAAACTTGTTTCTGTTAGTTTTTAAATAATATCGTTCCACCGAGTTGGGAATCGGCTCCGTTTCCTGTTCCCTTCTGGAACAATAATTTACGATCTTATTTCCAATTCTCAAGGGCTGGACTTATGGAGCATGGAGCCCAAATACACACATTTTTCGACGACTTCAAAGTTCCTTATTTTTGTAGGTTGCCTTTGATTATCGTTTTCTGGGTCTACTATCATGACTGTTGTCTTGTTAGCATTTACTTTGAACGGAGTTTCGACTTACGTTTTCTATTCTTTGAAGAAACTCTAATAGCTCTTGTGTGCTGTTAACGAACAGAATAATATCATCCGCAAATCGAAGATTTAAAAAGAGCCTTCCACTAATCTTCACTCCTCCGGTCCACTTCCCCATGTGCGCCGGATCACTACTCGCTATAGATATTGTAGAGTAGAGGTAAATATACGCAACTTTGCCTTTCCTAATGCAACATTTTTCGGATAATATATTATCGATTTTACCGACCGCCTGCGAAGTCTCATACAGGCTTTTGACGAGACTGATTAGCTGGTATGGTACTCCAAATTGTGCTAAGAAGGTCCATAGTCTTAGTCAACGAACGTTATCAAACGCTTTCTCGTAATCTACGAAGCACAGACACATCGGTACCGAGTTTGCTCGGGGCTGGTCTATAAGCCTTGCATTTAAAATTTGTTCTCGAGTACCTCGTCACTTCACAAAAAGCCCGCTTGTTCTGAAGCTATTTGATGTAGAAGGAAGCTATTTGATTGTAGTCTCGTTGAAGAATGTCCAACATAATCTTGTTGGAATGTGATATCATGGTTGTCAGACGGTAGTTTTCGCAGAATGTTCCTTACCCTTTCTTATGTAGGGGAAGCAATACTGAAGTTGACCAATTCTGTGGCCATAAACTTGTTTACTACATCTTGTTCACAGTATGTGCAAGATTTCCGGTCCCCTTTTGTCAAGAACCTGGAAGACATTCTAACGATTCCTACTGCTTTACCTTTTCTTACTTTGTCAATTGATATTCCAAGGTTTTAAATAAATCATCTTTTGTTTTATCCAAGTATATAACAAGTATATAATTAAACTTCTTAATTGCAATGTATAACAATTTGTCGAACTATTAAAATTTTTTTTATATTGTATTTTTAAAATTCTGAAAATATTCTACAATTTAGGATTACTTTTTACTTTAATAAATTGGTGTTTTTCTCACAGTGGCGGATTTAGGGGAGATAGTTAATCAAGTTCACACCGCCCTTTGATACTTTTCTGATCTTTTTGACTTCTGGGTTTCTGACGAATGACCCTTTTGACAATTCCTTGTGTTCTGTCTCTGTACTTTTTTAATGTTCTTAGTTTTCGATCATCTCTTCTTTGGCATTTCCCAGCCATTTGGCTTTCTTGTCTTCTGTCTTTTAATCTATTTGAATTCTGACATTCTGGCCTTTAACCTTTTGACATTTTTTAGCCTTTTAGCGTTCTGTATGGCAGTTTGGTATGAGAGTTTAGGTGTATGACAGTTTATGTATTTTTAATATAACAGTATAACAGTTTAGGTAGTCAAACTGTCAACAATATTTTATATTTCGTTTTCAAAATAATATTCCTCAGTTCAAAATAACTTTTAGTTAAATGGGTGTTTTGAAAACACAACTTAGTGGCGGACTTAGGGGAAAGAGTTAACCGAGTTCATACCACCAATTGATCATACCACCAATCTTTTTGAGTTCTGGCTTTCTAAGCTTCGACAGTTTTGACATTTACTCCTAGCCTTTTAGTGTTCATCGTTATGGCCTTCTTCTCTCTTAATCTTCTGGGCTATTGATCATTTTACCTTTGATTTTTTGACATTTATTACCATTTTGTCTTTCTGGCCTTTTCCCCTCGATCTGATTTATGGTCTTTGACCATTTTGACATTTCCTACCGGTTCAGAATTCTGTATTTCTGGCCTTCAACACTTTTGATCTCTTTGACTTCTGGCCCTTGACGGGTTTGATATTTTCTGACATGTTGGCCTTCTGATTTTCTGCCCTTATGATCTTTTGATGCCTATGATCTATGATCTATGATATTTTGGCCTTCGGGCCTATTGGATTATGATTCAGAAGACTAACCTACCCCATTATCACTCCATCCCCATTACGATTTTCTCATTACCATTCAACCTCACCCATTCAACCCCACAAGTTAAAATGGCGCGATTAAAGTTTAACAATGGGGTTGCGCGATTAGTGTCGCATGCTTAAATAGCCACGTTTAAAGGCGCACGATCAAGTCGCACGATTATGGAGCACGATGAAGTCACGCAATCTCGTCGTACAATAAAGTCGCGTATATTAATTTCTATTCCAGGATATATAATATATATATATATTAAATTATATATTATTCTGAGTTATACTCATTAACATTATTCATTGATATATAATAAAACGTTTACTTCCGGTATATGAAAGATAGGGAAGGCGATCACGTCCACACATATTTTTTGACTTCTTATGTCAAGTAAATTAGACTGTTCTATAATGTTTCAAAGAAAATATGTTCGTTGACCTTGAAACACCATCAAAACTTGCTTTACTTAGAAGTGCACCGCACTGTTCTACTAAAGAAAGTTTTTGTAAATATCCGAAATCTTCCCTTATCCAATGCAAACGTGACTACCCTACGTTAGTCCGCTAATGTCAACCTCTTCATCATTTCTTCGATACAACGTTCACGTAGAACTTATTTTATATCGAACTTTTATTTCACTTTGAACTCCAACAAACGTTTATCAATATTTACTTTGGAAATAACTTCTCGTCCGATTCTATAGTATTTACATAGCCCAGGAATTTACTTCTATTAGAAGTTTGTTTATAGAATCCTATTAGATTGTTACAATTGAAAGATAGTAGTATTCTATATATACCTATTAAAATATTTTAATAGATGTAAAGATGCTAAGATTTAGGGTTCTAAAATGTAGCAGACTTGGTTTGTTTGATGTTTAAAAAACCTATATTCTTTAAATTTGACAATTAATTAATGCAAGATGGTGAATCTGTAAAAAGCACTAAAGGCATCTAATTGTAAAACGATTGTGCGAGTTTAGAAACACCAGATTATTTTTCGAGTATTTTGCAAATGTTAATTTCTTAAACAGTTGTTAAATAATTTAATTCTTGTAAGAGTCGGGAAAGAAAACTTGCGAAATATGTATAGCATTAAATGAAAATATCCAATAGTTCATTTCTTGAATAGTTCAATAGTTTCATCCGCTTGAATATACTGTGTCGATTTTAAACAATAAAAAATTGTTTTGACAACTTTTTCGTAATACATTGTATACTTTTGTATAAACATTTTAAAATATTTTGGTAAACCGGACGACTGTCTTTAAAATTGTAACCATAGAATTTGCTACACAGTTTAAGCACTAAGGACTTCAATGTATAAAGTGCAATTCAGTCAATTTTAAGATAAATCGATGATGAAGTCAGTAAATCGAGTGGTAATAAATAAATAAATATCGCATTTAACTAATGAGATGCTCCTGTATAGATTCGGAGTAGTAACGAAGTATCGCTTAAGAGATAGACATTCAGTTCTCTTATTCTACCCGAGAATACAATTGCAAGCGTTACAGTCACTGAAAGATAGTTATAATCAAATTGATAGTGGCGAGTATCTTCTGCTGTATTCGTTCGACTAGAAGAAGATAGCTCTATATTCAATTAGGTTAATATTATTGCTATTATCTGAATTGTATCACCTGATTCAGTCATACAACCGAAAAAAATAAATAACCAATGCAGTCGTTAATCTCCGCAAGCTTTCGGTTCAATTCGGTCTTGAGATCACTAAAACAAACTCGCTGCGAGGGGAATGATTCGGAAATTCCCAGAGATCTCTCGAATTTAACGCAGGACAGAAACAGACAGTTAACAAGTTAGAGAAGGATGCACTGTTTTCGCAGTCTATCGTTTTTGTGATAGTTTCTTCTTCTCTTTGGACGGATAGCTGACGCTTCAGGGGTTATACAAGACTGAACTCACTTCAGTTTTGGCCATTAGTTTTCCAGTTCACAATCTAAAATCTAAATAATTCACATCACTTGATTTTATAAATTCGCTTGAAATTATGCGAACAATATAATTTCGACTAGAGAAATTATCGCTACCAATCAGTAGTAAATCAATTAATTTAATAATGTATAAAGTGAATAGCAAATTCATTTAACGAATATAAATAACAAGTTTAATCTAGATTTGATTATTGCACAATAGATATATATTTCTGATGCAAGTATGATGAATCAATTAATTTTTATTACTTACATTAATTTTTATATAGAAACAAAACTGCTTAATTAAATGCAGGCATCATTATTCGTAAATTATTAAACGTAACTACATAATCGTTTTGTGTTCGAAGCATCCCTTAGAATTGTTATGAATTTATTTAAATCATCTAAGATGTGTTTGATTATGATTTATCGAAACTAAATGTCATAGAAGCATTTACTGTATTTGATTTATTTCAATTTGGATAATCTTAAATATTTATTTCACGAATATATTAATAACTTAGTGATTTAATTCCAAAAACCCTTGGAGTGGAAATGCTTCTTTAAAGCTGCTTCACAGTTTTAAATAGGCAAGAGTCTTCACAGTTTTAAATATACAGTTTTTAATAAATTCCATATCTACGGAGCGTGAATTGTTATTACCCCCTTAAATTAATATTAAGGTAGTTTTATAACTGCTACGCTTACATTTTAAATCTTGATAAATAAAATTCCTATAGCACTACCATCGTTTAGAAAATAAAGTGTGTACTATTTTGTGATCCCACATTGACAAGTAGTTTGCGAAATCTAGCCTACTTCCATGTCGTCTCAATTATAAGCGCGACAATATTCCACATATGTTTTATTCAAATACAGTAACTTTGTTACAGTATCACGTTTAGGATAAAACATGATACTGTAACAATGTTACTTGGGTTCCTCATTCGTATAATAAATGAACATGTAAGCAAGTATCGGATGCATGCATCAGAGTACTGCGAGGTACTTCATTAAAGCGCGCTGCCTGTTGTTCGTATACGCCGGCATCGTTCACTGCTGATAGGAGTGGGAATCTTGCCGCAATGTCTGCTGTTAATATACGTTGCCATCACTCGCTACTGCAAAGAGTGAGATTCATATCGCAATCCCGTATATTTATTAGATTTAATCAAGTAAACATATCATCAGTGCTAGCCAATTCGGTTTCAGAAGTTCATTGGCTGCTGTTTAACAAGTGGCTAACTTAGATAGCATTATAAAAGCGGCACGAAGAAGAGAAAAGACTCTCCTTACTACGCTACTTGATGTCGAAATGGCGTGATAGCGTGTATGGCGTGATGGTTTAGTACACATACAATTTCAAGCCCAAAGCCCTCTGTCTGCAATAACAAGAAGAATAGTATAGTTTTTAGAAGATAGAAAATTCGCATGCAGAATTAGTAATAAAATATCACAATACGAAAACGCTGATGAAGGCCATACAAGGCTCCTCGTTTCGACGATCTTGAACAATATATTTGTACTCGACATTCCTAAGCTGGGGGAGCAAAACAATACTAGATTGTTTCAGGTTTCAGACGACATCGCAAATTGTCACTTAGCATGTAAATTTGTTACAAGACAGACACAAATACACATAGGCAAATACTTTAGAAACCTTACATTTTAGACACACCTCAAGTTTACCAATCAAGTTTACCAATGAATATCTCGAATTTTTTTTATGAACGCTGCAACTTCGTATACCTATATAATATGTGCATAATATAACTTGGTTATATAAAAGATAAATATAAATAACATGTGTAACCAATTTTTTTTTCTTATAATGATTTTGGCAGCGCATGAAAGAAAACCAAAAATGTGCAATAATAAACTATATTCACAAAGATAAATTCTAATTGCTTACCATTCCAAAGTCACCTTCCCCGATTTTCTCTAATAATCTGAGCCGATGTCGAGGAAAATCTATAAGCGCGGTGCCATCAAGTGGTTTGGCATCTGGTAGTTTAATTGGAGTAAATCGCCCTGGAGTGAAATGTTGTTCTCTGCGCTCACCCTGCAACAAAAGAAAGACATTAATTATAAGAGATATATACAGCGGGATTTTTTAGTCGTAATTTTTAATGGCTGGTTAATTTTTTGTAAGAAAGGGAAATTTTAGTTTATACCACAAAGTTGGAGGCGCTGCTCAACCGTTACAAATCCAGTAGTGTGAGATGATTCTCTCTGAGCTGTGTAAAGTTTTGTGCCATTTCACGTGGTTTAAGAACGTAATATCGTTTTCCCTAGAACAACGTATTTTCATTTTTGAACAATATTTTGCTGCGAAATCCTATGCGAGTGTAAAAGTATTATTTCAAATCAAATTTCTTCGTGTTTCTCTTCCAAAAAAATGTCAATTTCTAGATCAGCGAACCGATTTCGGGAGACAGGTAATGTTCACGACAGAAAACGTAGTGGACGAGCATCTTGCTAGAAAGATGAAGTTTTAGAGAATGTGAAAACAAGATTGCTCAATTCTCCATGGAACAGTTTACGAAAACCTTCCTCGCAAGTTGGTTTGTCATATTCGAGTGTCCAGAAAGCTGCTAAAAAATTTAAATTGTATCCGTACCGCATAAGAGCTTCAGCCTCCGGATTTAAACAAGCGATTGCAATAGTCTTTCGTAAATTATAATGAAAAATCTTTACATCCCCCAAACATTGGTGTATGGTGTGCGATAACTCGTCAGGTGTGCGATAACTCATATAGTCGGACCCATTTTTTTCGAACAAACTGTAAATGATGAAGTATACAGGAATATTGTCTAACCATTTCTGTCTCTACTGGAACCTCAAAAATGGTACTGCAGGTTTCAGTAAGACGGCTGCTTTTGATAGGATAGTGAGAGAGAAGTTGTGGGTGAGAATGAAAGAAGTAGGTGTATCAAAAGGAATGATGAGAATGATAAAGGAT
>WYDF02009387.1:0-13723 GCA_009867245.2 Adranes taylori
GTATATATTTGACGGATTTAATAATAAATTGAGATTTTTATTCAGAACTTAGAATATAAAGCTATATAGAATTAGCCAGTTGTACAGGTGCTTTAAAAATTGATTAACTCATCTAATTAATAATAAATAGTTATTTACGTCTTAACCAATACTAGCACACATACTCATTATATAATTTCCTTTAGCGGGTGTTAAGCTAATACCAGAGATAAATTAAGTGGATGTTGATATTAAGAGTATTAAGAGTGATATTAAGTGACTGTTAAAGTTCTTATGAAAATAATTCCGTTTCGATTGTTGTAAGTCTCATTTAGTTTGTCAATTTTGTCTACTTCAAGAACTATGTATTTGCAGAGTTGTACACACGTAACGTTAATAGAAACTTTAAAAATAGTTTAAGCAGGCCAGACGTGGTGCAGAGATCAAAGACTAGACATTGATGCACTGAAGAAGAGGGTAGTGAAGACGGATTCGCAACAAATGCTAGAATGCGCATCTACCCTATCTGGGTGTTACATGTCATCAATATGTGCTTTAAAAATGGATTACCTCATTTAATTAATACCAAATATATTACCATTTTATTAGAGATTTTGATTTAGCCTTTCGTTTTACTCACCTTTGGCTATACTCCACCAAGGAAGTGTTACATATGTCAAATAGGCATTTAATGGTACAGATTGCGCTCTTTTATTTTCCTTCCAAAAATGAAATGTCTGAGTAAATCCTCTCATAGTCCATAACGGATTATAAGCTCCATCATCCAATTCTGAAATAGAATAATATATAACATAATTTGAAATATCCAACAAAATCGTATTAAAAGCATTTATTACACCATATTGAACTCCAAAATTTAAAAAGAAACGTCTTTAACACGTTGATTGTTTAGACGTTGCTGCCGGCCAGGGGTGCACGCAGAAATAATTTACGGGGGATGAAAAATTTGTTTAAAGAACATATTTTTCGGGGGGGGGGGGGTAAAATTTGTTTGAAAAACATTTCAATAAGTACAATTAAGACTTCTCACTTTTCAGGGTGGAGGGGGTTTAAACACCATAAAACCCCCTACTAACGCGCCTGCGCTAAATTGCGTATTATGTTTTATCGGCCGGCGTTTTCCACATCTTGTTAATATTCATCTAATACGTGCGAAATTATCAGCAGTTACGCCTGTGCTATCAGTGGTTGTCATAGCAGCGAGTAAATAGGTGTCCTAGCATGATCCAATGATCACGCAAAATCAAGCGTGCGGCCTGACAGGTCAGAGTGAGACAGAATCCTTTTAACTCGCGAGAAGCTGTTCACCTTGAAGCAAGTGCGCAATCGCTAAAGCGATAGGATCTAGTCCACTATGAGGTGATTACTAATCGACTCCACAGAAAGAATATTTTGCGAGATAATGTCCAGAGAAGTGTAGCGCCAACAATGAGACACCTCATATAGGTGAAGTCAGTGGGCAGGATCAAGGATAACAAAGCACCAGGCCCAGACTGCATTCATGGTATTTAGGATACTGGCAGAGGTCAATCCGGCTGTACTACTAAAGGTGTGTCATTCAGTTTTTCGGACCGGAATAATTCCGCGGGCATGGAAAACGGCGACACTGGTGTTGATCCCCAAAGGTAAAGAAGCAGAATTATACAGACCGATTTGGCTTCTAGATGACATCAGTAAATTGCTTGAAAGACTTCTGTTGCAAAGAATACAGGAGGATTTAGAGAAAACTACGGATTACATGACGGGCAGTTTGGATTTCGAGAAGGAAGATCAACGATCAAAGTAGTCGTTGCGGCAGGTAAAGCAGCTCAGTCAGGAACCCGAGACACAAGTCAGCTTTGTGCACTGGTTTTACTAGACGTAAAAATGCTTTTGATATGGCTAACTGGGCGAAGATAAGGGCCGCGCTCCTTGCAAAGAAAGTACCGGTTGTTGAAGTTGGCTTACTACTTATTGTTGGTTCTATTCAACTAGCCTGAAGTATGACGGATAGAAACCTCAAATATGACGCAATAGGCAGAAGAAGTGAAATAAGAAGACTGAACTGTGGAGTTCCGCAAGGGTCAGTATTGGGGCAGACCTTGTGGAATGTAATGTACGACGCTTTGCTTAGCATTGGGGTACCCAGAGGAGTTTAGGTTATAGCATACGCGGACAATGTGGCTGTTATCGTAACACATATGCAAGAACAGGTGCTAGAGGAAAACCAAAACCGCACAATAGCTTGTGTTGAGAAATGGACGGAGCAAAATCATCTTAAGTCTGGCGGCACTGAAGACTGAGGCCATAATGCTTATTTATAGGAGAAAAGTCACCCCTCCAACAATTAGAGTACTATTCAGGTACAATTCAACAAGGATGTCAAATACCTAGGAGTGGTGCTTGACAAAGCACTGCGACTCGGTGCACATGTCAAACACGCAGCTGAATAAACTAACTGCGATAACACACAAATATCGAAGCTCATGCCACGCATGGGTGGCGCACAATCTGGAAAGGTACTATACAGTGTTATCTATGCGGCACCAGTTTGAATGTAGACAATGAATACAGGAATAACAGCCGGGCTGCTGGGAAAAGCTCACCGTGTAGGATTGATATGCAGAACGTATACCTATAAAACTCTGTAGCTGGATGCATTGAATGTGATAGTGGGCATTGTATCCTTGCGGCTGAGAGAACCAAAGCGTATCTCTCAGTTACTTGAACCAAAGCTCAAGACACTGAGTCTAAGCTGGAGAGGTTAGTCACAATTTATCTGTGGCAGAAAGAATGGGGCATAAGCATGAAAGCACGATGGACATTTAAAATGATACCCAAAGTGAAGGAATGAATGGGTGGGGACTGAACGTGGCAGTCTAAATTACTATCTTACGCAGGTCCTCACTAGGCATGTCAGATTCGGAGAATATCTTCATCGTATCAGGCGAAGGGAGTCCGATGTATGTGAATACTGTGTTGCGGAATACAAGGAGAGCGTGGAACACACTACGTTCTGCTGCCTGACATGGACGGACAGACGTGAGGCCCGAAGTTGATTTCGCCGGAGACTTCAATCTGGAGAGGATTTGCTGGAAAACGACGCATGATAAGAAAGCGGTGTTTTCACAATTAGCCACTAAAGTACTATCGCACAAAGCGGATAATGAAAGACGGTTGGATAGCGCGACAGCGAAAGGATTTAGTTGGTATTGCCCATGCTTGGGTCGAGTCCAACACGCCGTCCGTGCAATATAAGCACAGGATGATAAGCCAGCATGCGGACTGTGCGTAAATGCATTTCTTAAACCTCTTTAAAAAAGGATCTGGTCCGCTATACTTCAGGACGCTCAGCAATCGTCGAACCCCGCGAAAACCACAGTCGGTCATGGTGTGAGATGGAATTTGCGCTCTTAATCCATCTTCTAGTTTTGTGGATTAGGAGGTTAAACTCAAGCAAGACGTGTATCGATGCGTCATCCTCGAACCTGTATATAATTGAAAATACATTGTCACTACGTTACACCCTAAACATACCTTGAAGCTTTTTATTCACGTCACACCAATAATAAATTGTTGTACCATCAGGTGTACAACGTTTTGGCGGAATAAATAATCTTCGTATATTAGCAATTGAATGTTTACGTTTAGGTAGAGTACAAAATCCGAATACTTTATTATTCCATTCGCCCAAATTAAAATTATCGTCTAATACTTTAGTAGAATGATTTGTATTTGCGTTCGATTCATCTGATTTCGTTTGATTTTTTGGTGACATCAAGAAAGATATGTATGACTTTTTTAGTTCTTCAATATTAGGCAATTCTTCTTTACCATTAAATGGGACTTGTGGTTTATCTGTAAAACTAGTTTCTTGAATATCACTATCTCCAACTGCTTCTATATTTGTCGATGCATCATTTAAACTAATAGCATCATCAGCAAATTCGAATTCCGTAACATTTTTGCCTCGTGTTTTATATTTTCCGGATTTCTTCGGATTTTTATCGGTCGATAATTGTTTCCGCAAGCAGGAACAGTGATTTTCGGGTGGACCAAGCGGTGAACGTGCTCCACATTTATCCGGCGCGGAACAACGTTTCCGCTCATAAATTTCAGATAGCGCCATAGATGGCGTTGCGCGTATTTTGCGATGGAAACATGCACAGCCACAACAGTAATAGGTGCGTTTCGGTCTTGTTGTTGAAGTAGGACCAGAGACATCTACAAGAAAAACATTAAATTACTACAATGGAATTGTGATCGATACTACTTTGCAAAAAACTAATAGTTTAGCAGATACTAATTTTAAGTATTATAAAAAATCTCAAAAAGTGCATGAGTAATTTAAAAAATTGGAATGAAATATAAATACTAATTCCAATAGTGAAATTTCATTCTATTTTTAGCATGATGTATTTAAATATATATGATGGTCTCTAGTCCTACTTCAGACGGAGATTCTAGTTAAATCTTGGTCATGTGTACAAAGATGTAACTTTTTGAGACTGATTATTTTAATACTTACGCAAAACATTAGCAATGTCCAACAGTTAAGTTCTGTGAATATATTTGCTAGAATTGAAAATGTCATTATTATGAAAGAGCCACAATCTGGGGGACAAGGTACGAACAGTTGGGCAAAAGTAGTTATTAAAGGTGGCCGTTCAACGAAGCATGAACATAGAACATTTTTTGTAATATAAATTGAACTAAAACATATTATTTTCCTTTTTTATTTTATATGTTTTCTTTTTTATTGCTTTAATTTTTTGTTAATGAGTTTAAAGTCAATATCTTACAAATTATTATAATCTAAAAGATAAACAAAACAAAAGTAATGATTATGATATACGTGTAAAATTCAATTTGAAGATTTTGCAAGATTGCTAGACATATAGACGTTTAATTAAATATAACATATTAATTTCAAATACGCATATCTATGTGTAGTATTGTTTTATTTATTGACAGAACATCTAGATATGACTTATTTTGTATATATTGTTAATTATTTGTAAGAATAAACAAGCTAATTTTTAGCGTTATTACTAAGTACATTGCATCTTATTTGACCTAATCTTAATTTCCATTAATCTAATCTTAATTTGCAATATATCTTAATAGATTGCGCAGTACTCTAAATCAATTAATAAATTAAATATTTAAATCCTTAAGGTAAATCATTGGTAAATTCAACCTGCCCTAATTAATAAATAAATAATAATAATAAATGAACCTTTATTGGCATAAATACAACACAAAATAATCGAATTCAAAATAAATACATTTAACACATAAATCTTCTAAATCTAAAACTAAACACAAACTTAGGAAAATAAATGGCCATTTTTCGTTTGATTTTTGACGCAGTTTATGTGTGATTAGCTAATTTTCTTGCCCAGTAGAGTAACTTCCGATGTTATTTTTTTCTCAATTAAAAAAAATAAGAAGCTATTTTTTTCAATTGTTGATATTCGTGAAGCTTCAAAAACAAAAAATATCGAACTTGAAAACTATAACAAATATTTTGTTTAATAGTTTACTCTTGAAACATTGAAGTTCTTAAAAATCAAATTACCGAACATGGGCTATACCCAATTTTTTTCTAGCATAACTTAACCTAAATAATCAAATTTTTTTAAAAGGATATCAAATTTTTCTTTAAGAGCACCTTGAAGTTTACAAAACTCGAAAGAAAGTCAAATATTGAATGTTTTACTTCTTCGGTTACAAGGGGTAAATTATCCCTCGCGATCGGAAGTCCACGGAGGGGGAATGTATGTAACATGAAAACACGATATTAAACGTATTCAATTCTTAGAATTCTAATGTAAAAATCACGCAAAAGAGAAACACCATCGACCGAGAATATAAAATAAAAAAGTTTGTAGGGAGGACGTTCATAATTGTTCTGTATTTTATTAGAGTTCGATTAGTTCATAACTGATATAATTAGAAGTTGAGTAGAACAGTCTAGAATGCATAAATAAAGCGAATTGCACTGAATTCATGCACTAATCTTTAATTATGTCTCCAGTGTCTCCATATACACTAGTAATTTCAACTTTTGAACTTTTTTTAAATATGCTCTATCGGGATATTTGTTTAATTGGTTTTGACGGATGACTTATCCACTAGGTAAACATCCTCATTTTTAATTTCTTTTACAATACCTTTTTCTGCTGATTTTTGTACGACTGTCATCAATCTTGAAGAAAATCATAGGGTTTCTTTTATTTTTTGAAGGATAACTTTGTGGAGAAATCTGTTTATACTCATACAACTGGACCCACCTTCATAATTCTTAATTGTTAACCAATTTCATAAGAATTAATAATCATAATTAAGAACGAATAAAAAGCCTAATTTTCCTTTCATGACAAAGAAATGAATAAAAGACACACAGCTCTCACAGAAAAAAAAAACAGTCGCTAATAAAAAATGTTATGTTATAGGGTGAATCAATGTCAGTCAGAGTTTTGAAAATAAAATCATGAATTAAATAAAATAATTATTTATTTCAAATTAAATCATGAATAAATTAAATTGTTAAATAAGTATGGGAAGTTAGACATGGGCATAGTAAAGTACAGTATTTGATAACAATTAATACTTTTAAGTTTGAATTCTTTGAATAAAATAAATTAAATTAACGGTGGGTAATTTTATAAAATAAGTTTGTGATGACCTATAAGTAAAATGATTTAATAAATAATTGGGGAATTTATTTGACGAAACTTGAACGCCATATTTATTAATCTATTTGCACGTAGTAATTGAATACAAATGTTATTTTATTTTGATGAGGCGTTATTTATTTTGGATGCATGAATAATTATTTATTTTATTTGCATGTAGCATTTATCCAACTCATTATTAATAAATAATTTACGTTTATGCATCTCTTATTTAATATCAGCCTTGATTTATAGAAAACAATTTCTGATTGTTAAGGGTTGTACATTACCGTTAACTGTCTAGATAAATTTATGATTAAATCTGAAAGGTACGCATCACGTTAGCAATTGCAAAGTCTTGTTTTTTATTCTAAACAGTGTAGGGATCTGGGGATTATAACATCATTTAGTAGTAGGCAAATTAAAATGGGTATTAAAGTAAATAGCATTTTGTAGTTATTGTACGAGAAGATCACGTAGTATAGGAAAGAATCGCTGCGTACCCCGTTAAAAGGAATCTCTCTTGCCAGTTGCGTAGGAAACAAAATCATCCCTCAATATAGAACGAGACAATATTCATAAATTCATTACAAAACGGGAAGGAAATAATATCACGTCTTCAACGTATATTATCAAAACAATATACATAAGTTTTAATATTTATACTCACCGTCTCTCAGATCGCCGGCTTCAATTTCACTGATTCCATTATCCATCGAATCAAGACCTTCGTTTTCCGACCGTGATTTAATATCGAGCTTAGTATTGCCTCTATAAGGCCACGCGCCACCTCCAATCGTTGCCGGTCCACTCCTTATATAATTATTAATGTTTGCACTCGGATCACTCAAGCGGCGTTGATGACGTCCAGCACGTGGTCCTCGATTACAATAATACGTATCTGTGTCATTATCATCATCATCATCATCCCAATCGGGATCGCCCCATAAATCTGTCGCACAGAAACCTGGTTCCGATGTTGGAGTTTCCACACCAGAACCTTGTAATAAAGTTGATAATAAAATTGTTACAAATTTTTTAATACTATTCAATTATTTTATGGAACCTGTTATAAAGATTATATGTTACACATACAAACTTTCAACTGACAATCGTTAAAAGTAATGTGGTAGAAAGTATATAAAAATTTACATAAAATATAAATGTAATGATTGAAATTAATATAAACATTTGTATCTTTGAACTTTGAAAAAATAACCCCACTTGGGAATCGAACCCGTTTAGACCACTAAACATGATTTCAAAGAACAAACAATTCTGTATGTGTTATACATACGTTAATCTATGTATTGTTAATCTACGATATGCGACTTTATAAATAAGTATGTGTGGTAGGTATCTGCATTACCGTCAGGTAGGTGTCATCATTAGTACAGTTTTATTCTTATTTTTAATATTAATTTCTGTTTTTCACGTCTTTATTCGGATAACATGATAACTAAATGAGATGTTTTCGTGATATGGGTCATTAGGTGTAATTAATAAATGAATGAAATTAAAATAATCATTTGTGTCGATACCACACATACTTGCTTATAAAGTTACATATCGTAGATTGATAATAGGTATGTATAACACATATATCTATTTTTTGTTTTTTGAAATCATCAGCCCGCTATGTTAGTAATCTAAACACCTGGCCGGAAATCGGATTTGATTCCCGAGTGGAGTGGAGTGGAGATTTTTTCCAAGACACAAATGATTACATTAATTTCAATCATTACATTAATTACGCCGAGTGACCCATGAAAACACCTTATTAAAATATAAAGTCGTAGTCTAACAAAAATTAAATTGCAAACAAGAATTAATTGTCTTGTCTTTTTTTAAAGTCCTTAACAAATTTTCAAGTTATAATATTAAAACAAATCAAATGATACTAGAATGGTAATCAATTTCTTTTATAAAATCAATACTATACATGGATTGCGGCAAATGAATACGCGCAAATGATATTTGAAAAAATTTAACCATTGAAACAAAAAAGACTTAGGCAAGCACACGAAACACTAACAGTAATAATCAGGAAAACAGAATAGAAGAAAACTAGATAATTTTGCTGTAAAGAAAGATAATGGAAATAAAATTACAAATACATGATGCGGAAAATATTCCATTCCAAAATTAATAGAGTTGATGAAAATAGTCAGAAAAAAATTTCGGACAATATTGATGAGAAAACTAAATTCAAGAAAAAAGCAGAGTATTCTTAAATTCAATGTTTTACACAAAGATAGAATAAAGCATGATCATACTGTGTTAAGCATCATGCACACAAACATGCAAGGTCTATTTACAAGGTCAATATATTATAGTCACGTAAAATAACTGGTGGTGTATCTATTTATGTTTCCACCGACCTGGAAGCAAATGATGTAACATATATAAAGCAAAATTCCCTGGAAACGCATCAAAACAAAACAAAAAATAGTAATACAATTTATAGATCACCAAAAGGAAATTTCGAAATCTTTTTACACAAGCTAGATTTCTCCATTAAAAATATTATAGATAATTTTGATTTAGATACAAAAATAATCTTAATTGGCCAGTTTAATGTAAACTTTCTAAAGCAGAATAAACCCAAAAAAAAGAGCTTATAATGCTTCTCAATATCTATAACATAAAACAAACCATAAATGAAGCAACAAATCTTGGCAATAGTTACAGTACATGTCATTGACAACATTTTCACAAACATAAAAGAAGTTTCGGAAGTCGGAACGTTTATCATCATTTACTATTAGTGATCACAAATCACAGACAATAAAAATACACACAACCCAAAAGGGCAACAAAACGAATTTATAACAAGAAGAATATTTTTATTTTAATTATTTAAGAATACTCCTTGTCCTTTAAAAGACTATTAGGCAACGAAAATTGCAAAGAAATCTATAAAACTACTGTAGCGGAAAAAAAGTCGAGTCGTGTTAGTAAGAATTCAAATATCTCGGCTCTGGATAAAGTGAAAGATCGGCGGAAAAACCAAGTTGTATCTCCATAATACTATAAGGATACAATTTTTTTTGAAATGTCAGTTTTGGAGTAATTATTACGTTTGAAAAAAACATGCATAGTTTTTTTTTTAAGTTTGACGTGTTGTAGACACTAAACTAATACCTGAAAGAATATGTAAAAAATATATAATAAAATTCAGAGTTTTATCTTTCAATCCACCTAAAGAAAAGTTTAGATATTTGTCATTAATGTGGAAAAAAATTATGAAAATTTTATGTTAATTTAGTTTCTGTCTATACTACAAACACATTGTTCACGGCAAAATCGAACTTATAACTTAAATCATCAACATTTCTAACTCAGTATACAAAATACAATTTCTTTTATAATCGAACAACTTAAATTCTTAATGATGGTTTAACCTAGATACTGAATTTGTATGAAAATTAAAAATATCCCTAGAACAGAACTAAAGTTTTTCTCTAGCATCAATCAAATGCACCTGTCAAAGAAATTGCAATTGTATATCGTTCATAAATAAAAATAAAGAAGTAGATTTAAGGATGTTACCTTTTGGTTTAGTCACAGCCATTTCAGCATGGCCTTTACTTTGTGGTCCTTTCATTCTAACAAATTCACATCGTTGTGCGGTTGAATTGTTGAAAAGACCGAAAGTCATTCGCTGTGCCATTTTAGAACTTAAACTCGATTGCTGGAATAGATGTTTTGAAAAATAAACGAACGAATGTGTAATATGACACGAAAAATCGTATTTTTGAAGTGAAATAATTTCATTTAAATAATAGCAAGTCTCTGAAAAATATTAAATCTTTTAAATAAAGTTTTAAACATATTTAAAATGTAAGTTCAAATTCTGTGTCTTTTATTATTTTATTACTAAAATTTATTAAATTGCTAGTAATGTCGTAAGAATATTCTGAAGTTACAATTCTGAGGAAATATATGCTAAAATCTATTTAAAATAATTACCCTTGCGTCATAAACTTTCTTCAATGCGTCGTATCGAATCGAACCAAGGAAAATGACACCATGTATATTACCAACACGATCGGATGCAACAAGTTCAACGCACACCATTTCCCCATCACGTACAAGAATGTCACCAAATACTTCATCAAAATTATCGACCATGAAGCAGATGTGTGGAAATGTGATCTCTTCAAGATCGCCTTTCGTATCCATTCGTCGTCGGCTAGGTGAAGCATATACTTTTTGAGAATGTCGTTTCAAAACCTACATAAAAACAGAATTTCTAATTTTTATTTATACTCCGTATGCTCTAAGATCAACATATTACGTCATCAAAATCTGATCGAACTAATATACTAGAAAGACAACGCAAGCAAATATGCAAATGGTGTCTTATGCACAAAATCAGATTTATTGATGCTGCCAATGCTTTAAGCGAAAACTCGTCACTGCATCACTGCACATTGTGTTGATCTTAGTGCTCGCGGACTATAGATAATACTCAAATGAAATTTATCGAAACTCAAGGACTATATTCTTCAGGATAAAAATACAAACTTATGATGCATTCAAATTTCAATAGATTAGATTTTGTTAAGAAATATACAAAAGATACTGACTTTAAATTAAGAATTACTAAGAAAATAAGACAAAATGACGTAAAAACATTAATTTTTGAGAATTTATTTTGAATGTTTCATCCAGTATGGTCTAACCTGTAGTTATCCGAGGGCCAATCAAACTTCCATTTGAAGCAGATCACAAATTTCCATTTGAAGGTCGCAGGACACTTCACTCACTTCAATCCTCATGAGGTTGTTGAACAGTGCAAGTTTTGGTTTTAAGGAGTCAAAATCCTGGATTCTGTCCTGCTACTCTTTCTTGATATCAAATATTATTTCATGAAATATACTAAAATTTGTGAAATTTTCTTCACCTTCTTCTGTCAAGTGCGGACAAGATGAGAAATTTGCTGTATTATTTTTCTTCCGTGCAATTTGCATTACATTAAGTTTTTTACGTAAGCCCTCAGTAATATGTCCATAAAGCTGCCAGAAATTTAGTTTTCTGCCTTGTAGTTTCAGGTTTAAAGCATTTAGATGGGATGTTAAATCTGTCAGGAAAGCAACTGTTCTTTAATTGCGCCATTTTAGAGTATAGAATGAAAGTGAATATCGAAACATGCTAGCCACGGATTATAACGGTCGAAGCCTGAAGCTTATCGCGGTGGCCATAGAGGTTATTATGGGGGACAGCTTATTGATGTTATTATGGGAGACATGAAGATTATAAGGTGCTCATCTAAGACATGTAAGAAGCTGCCATCTGATGGGCAGCGTTGCCAATGTCAGCGGTTATTTAAACTTAAAAAGCGGTATGAAGGGTATACGAATTTTTCCAATTACATATATTTTTTAATAATTTTTATCCAAAAAAGGACAAAAGTGCTAACAAAATTAATAAGAGGGCCTCATGCGGTCTAGAGGCCCTAGAGAAAATATATTCTTTACAGACCTGTAACTCTTTTGGACTAGTTCTCGTGCAAATAGCCAATGTTAACGTGTATTCGAACTGATGAATAATGAGATTCAAATAAACTGTTTCTTCCCAATCAATATCAGGATCACCTATGGGCAATTTTCGGCTATCTTTACGGAAAACATCAATTTCAGTCTGAAAATTAAGGGAATATAAATTAGATGTAAATTAGAATATAAAAATATTTTCATTTTTAATTTTTTTTAATTTAACACAAATATGTTGAACACCATACGAAAACTGCAAAGTTTGTCCATTCTTTTCTCCTCATGCAATATATTCTTGTCCTCTAGACATGATGCTAACCATATATTCTGGTAACTCAAATCTCGATAGGGATCGACTTGCTTAATCTTCAGAGGTAATCTATTTATTTCCTGGACCAACTGTTTTATCTCCATGATTGCGTCGACCATACAACACCCTATCCTTAATCATACTCGGTACTACGCCACCAATCATCTCCTAGCTGTCTGAAGTAAGATTTGCTATTTAATGACGATATACTGCGAACGAATATCTCAACAGCCTCAATTATAATGCTCCATATTCCAATATGCACATACACATGGATAGAAAAGTTAACTCCTGATTCGACGAGTTTTGGAATATTAACAATCGTCTCTCCTTGGTGCAAAAGAAACTAGACGTATGACACTTCATTTTAAGGTAAGACTTTATTGTAGATTTTTTCGAACTAGTCAGCCACCTCTATGAACATGGACGGCGTGAAGTGCGTGCTCCTAATTACTTTCAAGCATTTTCATTAGATCAACTTAAGGGCTTCTAATATAAGCGGTTTAGCTAAAGGAAAAAAAATTATACTTACTGTTATATCTGCTTTCTTTTATTCTTGCACAATTCTCTTGTATCTCCACATCCTTCATACTTTCTATAATCTCACTTGCTAAATCTTCTCCTCCATCATCTTTTCGAAGCATCTGTACGTTGATCACCCAATTCTCATATTCACCTTTTTTATACACATAATCCATACATTCTCATTTCCTTCTCTCTCTCCATTCTTCTTTCCTTACAAGTATACTTCCCTAACCAATCTTCTTTCCATACCTTCACCTCAAAACTCACCATTCTTTTTACTTCATTTATCCATAATTTGTATTTTACAATCTCCTGCAAGACAATCTCATTCCTAGTATTCCTATCCAATTCTAATATCCTTTTCACACATCCAATCTGAACTCTCTCTATCCTCTCTTCTTCATCAATCGCTCATACCTCCGTCAATCGCCCAGTCTTTCCCTCCATTCTTGCACACCACTATTTTAGATTTTCCAGACTCAATTCCAATCCCCTTCTATCCATATATCCCTTCACTCTCCCAATCATCTCTTTCCTATCACTCGCCATACATAATATATCACCCGCATATGTAAGAGACCAAACTTTCAAACTATCAATCTTTAGTCCATCCGCCTGCCCCATTTCTAATATTCCTTCTAAATTTGATAAATATATGTTAGACATGAGCCAAGTGGTCAATCCTGCCTTACCCCTCCCCTTATGGTCTCAAACCATTCAAGTGTCCTATA
>WYDF02009398.1:0-13723 GCA_009867245.2 Adranes taylori
TGGAGTTTTAGTGGGTAAAAATCCCACACTGTCGGATGCATCGGGCATCCTTCACCTTTTGAAGGTTTCTCCACTTCAAACGTAAAACAAAAAAAAACAAACTCAGCGCTGCTGTGTTGACTGCTGCGTTCTTTTGCAACCCGTGGAAAAGCCTCTAAGAGAATAATTGTGCGTTACGTCCTCACATAGGGTAGGGTTAATACCGAAATTTACATAGAATTGTGTGTAGAGACCGTATCATGGAATAAAGTAACATGTGATGGCTCCACGTGTCTATAAATAGCAAGAACTTGCATAGAATTATTTAGTTCTCCTTTCGACAACTCAAAGACAAGCCATCCAGCGGCAGCAAGCGACCAAGCCATGCCAGCGAATCGACAGGCAGCGGCAGTCGCCGAGATAGTACTGTTTGATATATTGCATAAATTGCTTTGTTTCTCCTTCTACCATCCCGCCAACCTATTTCCTATACACTGGAGCATGTAATGCTAACTTACGTTGACGGGGTTATTATTGAATACACAGGCGAGAATAGTGCGTACGTACACGGGGTGTTAATGAGGCTAACAGTGATCTCCTCTTTTTCCTTCGCTATAGTACATCTAATGCTAACTACGTTCGCGGAGTTAGTTTTAGAGGCTCAGGCTGCAATAGCACGTACGTTCACAAGGTATTATTGTAACTGATAGTGATTCACTTGCCATTTCAATCGCTAGACTACATCTGACTCTAACTTATGTTCACGGAGTTAGTTTTAGTGACTCAAGTTGCAAATAACACGTTCGTTGACGGGGTGTTTTTGTAACTGACAGTGATCTTCTAAGATACATAATATGCCTTGAGATTTACCCTCGCCCTCACGCTGGTTCATTAACTGTTTCTTTATCTACTTTCCGCATTGCTATTATTTTATCCCCGCACTTTCGTATTGCTTTACATGCAGCGCTTTATTCATATGCACCGCTTTTTATTATTATGGACTTGTACTGTTTTATATTAACCGTTTGGCTATTGTTTTGTTTATTTAAGCGCCAATATTGCGTCATGAATGTGAATTAACATTTATACATGACATTTATTTGTGCATTCATATTTTCTTGCTCTGTTTATTTTCTCTATGAAGAACAATATACGGTTTTATTAAATCATTAACGCTGCATTAAGTTTATTACAGCTGCCCACAAAAATGAGAACCACTGGTTTGTTCAGAAGACTAGAAATTGCCTGTGCCCTCAATAAGCCAATGAGGACCGGAGAAACAAGAAGATTGGTTCCAGCATGCGGTCTCACCTTTAACTGACCTGGCGCCCGATTCACTTATTTCCAATGACTTTTTGAATTCTGTAATTAATAACATAATTGTTTGCATCATCTGTGGCAGTCGCTAGCACTCCTCCCTTTGCGCCCGCACTAGTTAAATTACTCAGTAAATTATCGGCTCAAAGAAGGTATTCCTTCTTCTTAATGATAGCTTCTATAAAAAGCACATTTAATGCGAACTTTACTCCATATTTGTGTTCGGGGCCTCAAAGTTCAGAAGGCCGCACTAATTATACTCTTCTCTTGCCCAACTTGATCTTGAGTATATTTTATGTAATAAAATTCTCATACGTGTTGAAGTGTAATTGTTATTTTCAATGCCATACGTTACTGAAATACATACATACTTTTATTTAGCGGACACATTTTGGTGGAGTACGAGACACATATAATTGATGACGCAATTCTGTTTTCGCTGAAAGTAAATAAAATTGATGCAATTTACTGTTCTAGCAGTTGGTACATTAAATAAGATGTTCTATAATACAATAACCTTAAAGTCGGAAAAACTTATTCGTTTAACCAGTAATTACACACGATAGAGGAAATCTATTTTTCGAGCACCAATGATACAACTACGATCTTATATATCTAGTCACAATCGTTACCACGCGACTACTCATCGCCGAAAAACTGAACAAAGTACAAAATGACACGATGATGGCACTACACAGCAAATGATATTGGATTAATATACCTCATGCTAATAGTAAGTAATCCTAATATAATATAAATTGACTACTCAAATGTAATACAATTGTTCAATTTCAACACGGAAGCTTTATATATCAAATAAATGCCGGCTCGCATAGAAATATAATAGTCTAACGTGCCGACTTTACGCGTGGTAGAGTGTTAAAAACGCACCGCCATATAAGATCTTAGGTCGGCTGCTATAGAAAAATATCGACAACGTTTCGGGATCCTTTGTCATAGATATGTGTATATAAAATTACACAAATAGAGAATATTTCCGCATTTGGGGCTTTTGCGAAAGCTTTCATTATTATTATTGTTTTTAAATGAAAAATTTTTAACGCTTAATTCACCCATCATATATTCAACAAAGCGTCGCAAAGCTTCTCATCCTTTTGTACTTCCTATCGAACTCGAATCGGTTATTAGTTCTATGAATTTTAGCAGAAGGCGTTTCCATGCAATGCCACCCAAGATTTTTATCGTATAAGACTACCTACTACAGTTTATGCGGTTCACCACTTATACTTTCGTCAACAAAATAATACAATTTAGATCCTTACAATTCTCAACGGAACAAAGAAATTTTTCTATTGGTAGAATTACAAACCTTCCGAAAGCTTTCTCCAGAAGTTTCCTACAAGCCATGCCAAAGTGACGCCAGTTACTATGCAAGGTAGTAGGTGGGTCCTTTAATTTCATATAAAAGGACTCACCTAACATAGCGATCCTCAGATGCATCTTGGGTCTTGTTCTGATAATCTACGAGTGAGGACCTCGCACGATTCGATCAGCAATAAGTCACCATTAAGTGACCAAACCTATTCTTGAACAACGAGCGAAATATTGCAGTCATGAACCTCATTTGTTCAAAGTAAGCGCAACCAACAATTTGTTAATTAAAAATTAAATCTAAATTAACAAAGAATTATATCTAAATTAAATTAAAATATACAAATTACATTATTTAATTATCGGCTGAATCTTTCGATCATCATCATCTAATCTTTAGTTCTTCTCTCTCACTCATATCAATATTTCATAACCCTTGCACCGAAGCAGCAATAAGAGTCCACATTACGCACCAGTTCACCGCTACCACCTACACCTCCAGGCGATGTGCCATTACTCCCTACACCCGCCAAGGGATAGCTCTTGAGATATCTCATTCTTTCCTTTCCATATTTCGTTAAAACTCCTCACTATTGCACTTATTACATCCTCACTCAACAAATCCACACGTCGTTTGGTACGCCATCATCGCCTGACGCACTTTTTTTCTTCCTCATTCTTTCTATTTCCTCTTTTACCTCTTCTTCTGTTATATCCTCTACCTCATTCTCATCAGACATTATGCCTATGCTATCAGCCTCTTTCATTACCATTCCATTCCTTTCATGCACTTCCTCATTCTCCTTTCTCTTTCAATATTTATGTTCCCACTCTCTCACTCCAATCATATTTTCATTCACACTTTTTCCTAAAAACCTTCTTTTCTTCAAATATTCCCAAAATGTCCATTTCATTCCATTAATCCTTTACTTACTATTAATCCTTTACTTACCTGTACTTTACTATTAATCCTTTACCTTTCCGCCTCTTATCTTTCGTCATCTCTACTCTATATTTTTTATTAACATCATTATATTCTTCCCTTTTTGACTTCCTTCAGAGCTTCCCTTATTGTTATTTTTCCAACACAAATCCCCTAACGTCTCTCCTTGGTTTTTTGTCATACCATTCATGGTTTCTTGTTTTTTCCAATGATATTTAAGCTCCTTTTTACTCGTTTCATTACCTGCTCCATACTCATCATTTCACCCCATATTTCCTCTCCCATTCTTCTATTAAATTCATCCTATCCTCCTTCATCCCATTTAAAGGCCTCTATCATTTCTTTATGTTTAGCGCCATACTATCATAGCGAACACCTTTGCAACACAGCTCTAACTGAAAATAATCAGCTTCCACTCTTCTCCACATCAGCTTCCACGGAAAATTAACCAATATCTTTTTTTAATCCTTATAATTCTTTGTCGGCATTTTTGAATCTGTAAATTCCAAAATCTGGTGTTGCACAGATAAGGTATCACAGTGCTCCATTAGCACGAAAAACTAACGGCTTTCAAGAGGAAGCTCGAACTATGGAATGTAAAGTTAGAGAGGAAGAACTTTACCCCATTTCCACTCCAGAATGACATTTTCCATTATTTTCCAGAATTTGAAAAGAATTTGAATTTGCGTTCCCCATCAGTAATTTACCCTTCGAAAGACAATATAGTTTAAAAACAGTTTATTGATTTGAGAAATAATAAATAATGCGGGTGCAAAAGATGTTTTCCGTGAATTGTGTTATATAGTGAATAGTGATTTTTAGATTGAAATGGCACATTCTTAGTGAATGATTCATAGTGAATGAAAGTACATCGGAGTGGTTTGAGACGATAAGAGGAGTAAGACAGGGTTGTCCATTAAGTGCCTGCCTGTTCAACATTTACATGTCAGATTTGGAAGGGGTGTTAAAGATGGAACAGGCAGGTGGGGTTAAGATTGGTAGTGAGAAGATATGGTCTCTTACATATGCCGATGATATAATATGTACGGCGACTGATAGGTAAGAGATGAATAGGATGGAAAGAGACGAATGAGGAAGAAACAGTAGAAAGGATGTGAAATAGAGGGAATAAAGATTGAAAAGGTAAAAAACTCAAATACTTAGGTTTTGTATTGGCTCAAAATGGGTCGTATAGATAGCATGTAGAAACGGTGTCAAAAAAAGATAGGGGAGCAATGCAGAAATTAAGTATGGTATGGGAGAAAAAGTTCGGGGGTCAGTGAGAATGAGGTTGAAGATAATGGAAGCATGTGTGAACAACATAATGATGGATGGAGAGAGAGTGCAGCTGGAGTGTGTGAAAATGATATTGGGATTGGATAGGAATACGAAGAATGAAATTTTAATGCAGGAAATTGGAACAAATAAGTACTGGTTATACGGAGTGAAAAGAATGGTGAGGTTCGAAGAGAAGGTGTTGATGGAAGGAAGGAGAAGGTTAGTTAATGAAGCATGCATGGAGGGAATGATAAAAGGGGGCAGGGAGGGAAAAGAGAATTAATGGATTAGGTGTAGAGAAAATTTGAATAAAAGGATTGGATGGTGTACAGATAGATGGATAGAGAAGATGATGGGAAGTGATGATGCAGAAAATGAAATAATGAAAAGAATGTTGGATGTGGAAAAGCAAGAGAGAGAAGCAAGAATAATGGAGAGTAATTATAATAGCAGGTATAAGTGGATTATGGATAAAGAGGGTATCGCGAGGTATCTATAATAGATATATGTATGGGTGAAAAAAGAATGATTGCTAGATTTAGATGTGGGAAAGAAGAAAGTGATAATCAATCTTGTATGAAATAAAAAGAAAGAATGTGTAGAATATGTGGAAAGAAAGAAGAAAGATGGATGCATTGGATGAACGAGTGTGAGGGTGTAGAGAAGAATGAAAGGGTAAAAATATTGGGGAAGAATTGGAGAATGAGTTTAGGGATGGAATGTAAGGGTTTAGAAATTATGAAGAGGATTAAGAATGAGATAAAAAAAGAAATAAAAGGAAATAAAAGAAAAATAAGCTAGAGAGGAATAGGTGAGAAAAGTTAAGCAGTATGGTGGAGTAAGTAGGGATGTCTTGGGGTAAGGAAGATGGAACAGTGGAGGGAGGCGAAAGGTGGTAATAATAAGAAATAAAAGGTGGTGGGAAGATAAGTGGTTGATAGGATATGTTGAGAAGGGTAGGATAAAGTTTTAAAATTAGGTAAGATATTAAAAGGAAGAAAAAGGATGGGGTGAGGAACGAAACGGGAGGCATTCTCTTCTCCTTATGAAGAATGAATTATATTTTATTAATTATGATAGGAATTTTTGTTTATATAATTTTTGTAATATACTGTTGTCAATAATTGAAAATGTGCCAATAAAGGTTCGACATTGTTAGAATGCCAATAAAGGTTTATTTAATTTAATTCAAATTAATTTAATTATCCTGATGTTGCGAAGATAGCTTTAAGAGTGCGATTATATTTCTTGTGCGCGTTTAAAATCTGTGTATTCACAAACGAATACATTGAAGAGTTTCAATGTTCAGAATGCGATTTCAAAGAAATTCTGAAAAAGGTTGAGAACCACTGCTCTAGACTGATATATATATATATATATAAACATTTTGCATGAAATAATTTTTAGAAACTATAATATTTTAGAATAGTTTTATAACCTCTATTTTCTTTAAAATAAGATGTTCACAATTAAAAGATTAGTTAGATTAGTTAGATTTAAACTTTTGTTTTACAACTACGATCTTATATATCTAGTCACAATCGTAACCACGGTGGAACGATTACATTTTTTCTTCCTAAAAAAAATTCAACCTTCCTATACTTTTCCACTTCAAGTACGCGACTACTCATCGCCGAACAACTGAACAAAGTACAAAATAACAGGACGGTGTCACTACACAACAAGTGATATTGGATTAATAGAAGTAATCCTAATATAATATAAATTGCCTACTCAAATGTAATACAATTGTTCAATTTCAACACCGAAGCTTTATATATCAAATAAATGCCGGCTCGCATAGAAATATAATAGTCTAACGTGCCGACTTTACGCGTGGTAGAGTGTTAAAAACGCACCGCCATATAAGATCTTAGGTCGGCTGCTATAGAAAAATATCGACAACGTTTCGGGATCCTTTGTCATAGATATGTGTATATAAAATTACACAAATAGAGAATATTTCCGCATTTGGGGCTTTTGCGAAAGCTTTCATTATTATTATTGTTTTTAAATGAAAAATTTTTAACGCTTAATTCACCCATCATATATTCAACAAAGCGTCGCAAAGCTTCTCATCCTTTTGTACTTCCTATCGAACTCGAATCGGTTATTAGTTCTATGAATTTTAGCAGAAGGCGTTTCCATGCAATGCCACCCAAGATTTTTATCGTATAAGACTACCTACTACAGTTTATGCGGTTCACCACTTATACTTTCGTCAACAAAATAATACAATTTAGATCCTTACAATTCTCAACGGAACAAAGAAATTTTTCTATTGGTAGAATTACAAACCTTCCGAAAGCTTTCTCCAGAAGTTTCCTACAAGCCATGCCAAAGTGACGCCAGTTACTATGCAAGGTAGTAGGTGGGTCCTTTAATTTCATATAAAAGGACTCACCTAACATAGCGATCCTCAGATGCATCTTGGGTCTTGTTCTGATAATCTACGAGTGAGGACCTCGCACGATTCGATCAGCAATAAGTCACCATTAAGTGACCAAACCTATTCTTGAACAACGAGCGAAATATTGCAGTCATGAACCTCATTTGTTCAAAGTAAGCGCAACCAACAATTTGTTAATTAAAAATTAAATCTAAATTAACAAAGAATTATATCTAAATTAAATTAAAATATACAAATTACATTATTTAATTATCGGCTGAATCTTTCGATCATCATCATCTAATCTTTAGTTCTTCTCTCTCACTCATATCAATATTTCATAACCCTTGCACCGAAGCAGCAATAAGAGTCCACATTACGCACCAGTTCACCGCTACCACCTACACCTCCAGGCGATGTGCCATTACTCCCTACACCCGCCAAGGGATAGCTCTTGAGATATCTCATTCTTTCCTTTCCATATTTCGTTAAAACTCCTCACTATTGCACTTATTACATCCTCACTCAACAAATCCACACGTCGTTTGGTACGCCATCATCGCCTGACGCACTTTTTTTCTTCCTCATTCTTTCTATTTCCTCTTTTACCTCTTCTTCTGTTATATCCTCTACCTCATTCTCATCAGACATTATGCCTATGCTATCAGCCTCTTTCATTACCATTCCATTCCTTTCATGCACTTCCTCATTCTCCTTTCTCTTTCAATATTTATGTTCCCACTCTCTCACTCCAATCATATTTTCATTCACACTTTTTCCTAAAAACCTTCTTTTCTTCAAATATTCCCAAAATGTCCATTTCATTCCATTAATCCTTTACTTACTATTAATCCTTTACTTACCTGTACTTTACTATTAATCCTTTACCTTTCCGCCTCTTATCTTTCGTCATCTCTACTCTATATTTTTTATTAACATCATTATATTCTTCCCTTTTTGACTTCCTTCAGAGCTTCCCTTATTGTTATTTTTCCAACACAAATCCCCTAACGTCTCTCCTTGGTTTTTTGTCATACCATTCATGGTTTCTTGTTTTTTCCAATGATATTTAAGCTCCTTTTTACTCGTTTCATTACCTGCTCCATACTCATCATTTCACCCCATATTTCCTCTCCCATTCTTCTATTAAATTCATCCTATCCTCCTTCATCCCATTTAAAGGCCTCTATCATTTCTTTATGTTTAGCGCCATACTATCATAGCGAACACCTTTGCAACACAGCTCTAACTGAAAATAATCAGCTTCCACTCTTCTCCACATCAGCTTCCACGGAAAATTAACCAATATCTTTTTTTAATCCTTATAATTCTTTGTCGGCATTTTTGAATCTGTAAATTCCAAAATCTGGTGTTGCACAGATAAGGTATCACAGTGCTCCATTAGCACGAAAAACTAACGGCTTTCAAGAGGAAGCTCGAACTATGGAATGTAAAGTTAGAGAGGAAGAACTTTACCCCATTTCCACTCCAGAATGACATTTTCCATTATTTTCCAGAATTTGAAAAGAATTTGAATTTGCGTTCCCCATCAGTAATTTACCCTTCGAAAGACAATATAGTTTAAAAACAGTTTATTGATTTGAGAAATAATAAATAATGCGGGTGCAAAAGATGTTTTCCGTGAATTGTGTTATATAGTGAATAGTGATTTTTAGATTGAAATGGCACATTCTTAGTGAATGATTCATAGTGAATGAAAGTACATCGGAGTGGTTTGAGACGATAAGAGGAGTAAGACAGGGTTGTCCATTAAGTGCCTGCCTGTTCAACATTTACATGTCAGATTTGGAAGGGGTGTTAAAGATGGAACAGGCAGGTGGGGTTAAGATTGGTAGTGAGAAGATATGGTCTCTTACATATGCCGATGATATAATATGTACGGCGACTGATAGGTAAGAGATGAATAGGATGGAAAGAGACGAATGAGGAAGAAACAGTAGAAAGGATGTGAAATAGAGGGAATAAAGATTGAAAAGGTAAAAAACTCAAATACTTAGGTTTTGTATTGGCTCAAAATGGGTCGTATAGATAGCATGTAGAAACGGTGTCAAAAAAAGATAGGGGAGCAATGCAGAAATTAAGTATGGTATGGGAGAAAAAGTTCGGGGGTCAGTGAGAATGAGGTTGAAGATAATGGAAGCATGTGTGAACAACATAATGATGGATGGAGAGAGAGTGCAGCTGGAGTGTGTGAAAATGATATTGGGATTGGATAGGAATACGAAGAATGAAATTTTAATGCAGGAAATTGGAACAAATAAGTACTGGTTATACGGAGTGAAAAGAATGGTGAGGTTCGAAGAGAAGGTGTTGATGGAAGGAAGGAGAAGGTTAGTTAATGAAGCATGCATGGAGGGAATGATAAAAGGGGGCAGGGAGGGAAAAGAGAATTAATGGATTAGGTGTAGAGAAAATTTGAATAAAAGGATTGGATGGTGTACAGATAGATGGATAGAGAAGATGATGGGAAGTGATGATGCAGAAAATGAAATAATGAAAAGAATGTTGGATGTGGAAAAGCAAGAGAGAGAAGCAAGAATAATGGAGAGTAATTATAATAGCAGGTATAAGTGGATTATGGATAAAGAGGGTATCGCGAGGTATCTATAATAGATATATGTATGGGTGAAAAAAGAATGATTGCTAGATTTAGATGTGGGAAAGAAGAAAGTGATAATCAATCTTGTATGAAATAAAAAGAAAGAATGTGTAGAATATGTGGAAAGAAAGAAGAAAGATGGATGCATTGGATGAACGAGTGTGAGGGTGTAGAGAAGAATGAAAGGGTAAAAATATTGGGGAAGAATTGGAGAATGAGTTTAGGGATGGAATGTAAGGGTTTAGAAATTATGAAGAGGATTAAGAATGAGATAAAAAAAGAAATAAAAGGAAATAAAAGAAAAATAAGCTAGAGAGGAATAGGTGAGAAAAGTTAAGCAGTATGGTGGAGTAAGTAGGGATGTCTTGGGGTAAGGAAGATGGAACAGTGGAGGGAGGCGAAAGGTGGTAATAATAAGAAATAAAAGGTGGTGGGAAGATAAGTGGTTGATAGGATATGTTGAGAAGGGTAGGATAAAGTTTTAAAATTAGGTAAGATATTAAAAGGAAGAAAAAGGATGGGGTGAGGAACGAAACGGGAGGCATTCTCTTCTCCTTATGAAGAATGAATTATATTTTATTAATTATGATAGGAATTTTTGTTTATATAATTTTTGTAATATACTGTTGTCAATAATTGAAAATGTGCCAATAAAGGTTCGACATTGTTAGAATGCCAATAAAGGTTTATTTAATTTAATTCAAATTAATTTAATTATCCTGATGTTGCGAAGATAGCTTTAAGAGTGCGATTATATTTCTTGTGCGCGTTTAAAATCTGTGTATTCACAAACGAATACATTGAAGAGTTTCAATGTTCAGAATGCGATTTCAAAGAAATTCTGAAAAAGGTTGAGAACCACTGCTCTAGACTGATATATATATATATATATAAACATTTTGCATGAAATAATTTTTAGAAACTATAATATTTTAGAATAGTTTTATAACCTCTATTTTCTTTAAAATAAGATGTTCACAATTAAAAGATTAGTTAGATTAGTTAGATTTAAACTTTTGTTTTACAACTACGATCTTATATATCTAGTCACAATCGTAACCACGGTGGAACGATTACATTTTTTCTTCCTAAAAAAAATTCAACCTTCCTATACTTTTCCACTTCAAGTACGCGACTACTCATCGCCGAACAACTGAACAAAGTACAAAATAACAGGACGGTGTCACTACACAACAAGTGATATTGGATTAATAGAAGTAATCCTAATATAATATAAATTGCCTACTCAAATGTAATACAATTGTTCAATTTCAACACGGAAGCTTTATATATCAAATAAATGCCGACTCGCATAGAAATATAATTGTCTAACGTGCCGACTTTGCGCGTGGTAGAGTGTTAAAACGCACCGCCATATAAGATCTTAGGTCGGCTGCTATAGAAAAATATCGACAACGTTTCGGGAACCTTTGTCATAGATATGTGTATATGAAATTACACAAATACAGAATATTTCCGCATTTGGGGCTTTTGCGAAAGCTTTCATTATTATTATTGTTCTTAATTGAAAAATTTTTAACGCTCAATTCACCCACCATATTTTCAACAAGTCGCAAAGCTTCTCATCCTTTTGTACTTCCTATCGAACTCTAATCGGTTATTAGTTCTATAAATTTTAGCAGAAGGCGTTTCCATGCAATGCCACCCAAGATTTGTATCGTATAAGACTACCTACTACCGTTTATGCGGACCACCACTCATACTTTCGTCAACAAAACAAAGCAATTTAGATCCTTACAAATCTCAACGGAACAAAGAAATTTCTCTATTGGTAGAATTACAAACCTTCCGAAAGCTTTCTCCAGAAGTTTTCTACAAGCCACGCCCAAGTGACACCAGTTACTACAAAAGGTAGTAGATGGGTTCCTTTAATTTCATATAAAAGGACTAAACGATTAGTTAGATTTAAACTTTTGTTTTACTAAATACTATACATGTCTAATTTTAGTTTTAATCAAACAAAACATTAATTTTGATATAAATTGTACAATTATAAACGAGAATTGCAACGTAGAAAAAGAATAACGTATCAAAAGCATACATACTTTAAGAAATAATATCCATTCCCTTCATCGATATAGCGGAATATTCACTCAAAGTCAAGATTATAGAAGTTGATATATCGATCACTTGAAATCTATCCTGTAAATAACGTTAGTTCTACAGTTTGCAAAACCACAAGATATGCCGGAAGAGGAAGTGAAACATTCAAGGAAAGACGACGATATCGAAACGTAGAGAGAAAGAGAAACGAAAGATAGTAAACGGCATCTTAAGATTGATTTCCTTTTATGGAACAACTAAACTATTTGATAGTTTTCAAATGTACTATGTACTATTTTATATATAAATATTTCTTGTACATAATCATTTCTTCTCTTTAGGGTTATATCTCGCGTGGTAGGATTTCAGTTTGGCGACATTTCGCCTCATTCGCATCTGGCATTATCAAGGCTAAGAAAATGTCTTTTTCTAAGCCTCGAAAATGCCAAATGCGATTTTGGAGAAACGTCGGCAACCTGAATTTCCTACCACGCGTGGTATAACTCTGAATATAAGATAAGACGCATCTGATTCCACTCGCGATTTGTTATACCAAAAGTTCAAATTCTAAAGCAGCAAAAGCATTTATTAATACGTTTAAAACAAAATAATTGATTTGTTTTATCAAAAAAAAAGAGGAACTTCAATGTATGAAATTCTGTAACATTAGCAACTAGGAATTTACATAATTAAATTGCGTCGGTTAGAAATAACTGTTTCAGTTTCATTCTAACAAAGGTGTCACATGACATTGTCGGATGTTACGTACGCATTGTGTATCATACATTCATATACGACGAGAATTATATTATGAAAACTGCTAATTATCACTTTGTGCGTACAATGATTTATGTCACAAACATTCATAGCAACTTGAAATTTAATACGACGGACTATAAAACTCGGTTGAATAAAACAAATACAAATACATTTTACAACAATACTCATCCTATGGCCCGCCAAGCTAACTTGTTATGTGCGGCTGCGGGCCGAAACACTTTTAAACATTAAAATACTTGTAATAATTGTAACTTCTCAAAAAACTTGGCACCATTCGATTCTACAAGAATTATTTTCAGAAAAATGTCTGAAAAAAGTCCTCATGATCTATAATAATGTATACAGGAATATTTCCCTATCCTGTATAATAATATACAGGATACGGCAATAGTACGCCCGTTTCCGATCATTCGGTGTGTATGATAGGTAACAATTTTAACTTTTTGGGATGTTATATGCTGCCAAATACGCATCTTTTAAAAATATTTCCGCATATACAGGGTGTTGCAAAAATCGTTACATCAAAAAAATTTACTTTTTTAAATGGAATAAATAACCTGTATATTTTTATTTTATTTAAACTTTTTGGGTATCCTCTAATATCTGTAGAATTATGAGAGTAATTTGTCCAGCGGTACTCAAGTTTCAATTGTTTTTGGAATAAAATTGTAAATTTCATATTGTAAATTAAAACCTCACTGTGTCCAAACGTTTCGAGATTAAGAAATAAAATTCGTTGTGCCGATTGCTTAAGGTTAGGAGATGATGCTTGTTTACTGTTTTTATTATCAGATATACAGAGTGGTCAGTATAAAACTATCAACTTTACTGACTTTGAAGTGATTATTTTACATTTTCTTAAATAGAACAGCCTGTACGTTTTTACACAAAGTGCTATAGAATTAAATTCTTTCTCAATCCATAATCTTTAGCGGTTTTTATGATAAAAGTAATTTGCTACGCGGACGATGCCGTGTTGGTCTCAGAAGATGAAGACAACCTACAGAGAATGCTTTATCAG